>BGPT01000320.1:174486-191369 GCA_003297045.1 Symbiodinium sp. clade C Y103 | reverse complement strand
GAAGCATGCGTACAAGCACGGATCACAGAAATAAAACCAATGTTACAGACCCGAAAGTCTGAATTCTCCAAGCTCTGTGAGTTGCACATGCGAGGTAATGTTTTGTCTCATCGCGACTTTGGTACTTTGCTGAAGCGCCAGGATCTGTTGTCTTTCCAAGCGATCAGCCATTTGGATCGCCCCTCCTTCGTTCGAAGGANNNNCCAGGATCTGTTGTCTTTCCAAGCGATCAGCCATTTGGATCGCCCCTCCTTCGTTCGAAGGATTTGACCGTTGATCACTTTTTTGGCAAACTCCTGATAAAGGATTTCCTTTGTTTACGTTCTTCAGAAACTCGCCAGAAACAAAGAATTCAGCTGTGTCGTACTTGAGAAAGTTGGGCTGTGGGTGCCCCCAATAAAAAACGAGGTCAAAACGAGCTACGAACGAGCTATCAACGAGCCCAAAAAGTCCAATTCCAAGACCCTTTCCAAAATCCTTCCCCAAAATCGAGCAGCAAAACTTGAACAGAATGGGCAGGGAGCACAAACAAGAAACACATGAACAGACACGCAACAAACCAGATAACCGACAAAACACGGTGGGCGCGCAGAGAAATCAATAATTTCATAATAATTAACTATTGCTAAGATTGAGAAAAAGCTATTTCGTACGGTGGGCGCCAGTGACGATGCGACTTCAACATGAAGATGCGACATAACTCAAGACCCAAGTATATACATATACGCGCGTGTAAAGACTATAGGTATACATAAACATATAGCAAACAAATACATGGCAAGCGAGAGAGAAATATATATATATATATATAGATAGAGTGACAGGGAGAGAGTGAAATAATTTCAGAGACATGGATGTCATATGATTCATACGCAAACAAACGCACACACTCACACACACACATACATTATATCTAAACCTACATCCAAATCTATACCATTCTATATCTAAATCTATGGGTGTGTATATCTAATATACTTATCTACCTATGTAATCTATCTACCTTTCTATCTACGGTTCCATCCGCCTTTCCATCTGTCCATCCATCTTGTGTATATATACATTTAAATATATACATAATCATGTATATATGTATGAAAATAATCATTCATATATTATATGAATATATCTGTCAATACTTATTTTTTACATATATACTTGAATATATAAATGTTTTAATATGCATACATATATATATGTATAGAATTTTTTGCATATGGATGCGGATATAAATGTGTGTGTACACAAAGACAAATACATATACATATACATAGTATAGATATATATATATATATATATATATAATCTAATCTATAATATGTGTGTGTGTGAATCCATACAATCTTTGATGTACATATGCAGAAGAACCGCCATAAAATTGTCCCTATACCTGTTTATCCGTTTTCCTGTTTAACCAGCAGGGACCCAGAATCACCTGCATGCGGCAAGCTGCTGCTGGATCACTTCTTTATCCCTACCCTCCTCCATCGCCTTCTCATTCCACTCACTCACCAAGCTATTGGGCGCCACTGAATTCACCATACACACCCGCCCCACCGCGGAGACATCCAACCCAAAGATGGTGCCCGGTGTGCGTTCGAACATGGCTGTGAAGAAGTGCATCGTATCCAACTCGGCCAACTTCGCCGCCGTCTGGGCACGGACCAAGGACCTGACCTCTGGTGCCTCCTGAGGAGGCTCCAGTGCCACGGGCATCACATGTTCGGAGGCCAACTTGGGCAGGGCCACTTCCAGCTCAGCTTCTTCATTGCAGCAGCACCACATGGAACCTACAGCTGCGAAATCTCTGGCCGGAGTGTTTTTGACTTTCTTTTTGTTTTTTTTTTTTCTCGGCCGCGAGTGGAGCTGCCGTACTTTGTACGAGCAGTGTCTTGGCCGGAACACTGGAGCCAAGATTGAAGAACAGGAAGAACATTCAGGTTCAAGAATGTCAAATGCATGAAAACAAGCCCCAATCCCCCATAACAATAAACACTACCGAACAAATGTTGCCCCGACATAGACAATTCCAGTACTCAAAACCAGGGTTTCTAGGGCAGTGTTTATTAATTTGGATGAAGGATGATGAAGGCATCACTGAAACATATAATGAAATATAATCATAGATAATCACGATAGTATGTAACCTAGTCAAAAGTGCCACACAATCTCCTTCACTGGCAACTTCTTTTCATCCTCCACTGTGTAACCATTTTAGCCATCCATCATTTCATATCTCCAAAATGCGCCTCGCCTGTCAGCGGAACTGAAGCACTCAGGCGGTGATGGGAGGTGAGGCGACTTTGACCGTCTGATGGCCGTTGACCGTCCAGGTACCAGGAACTTACGCTGCCCTGCGGCGTAAGTTGGCAGCGATTGATAGCTGAAACCACAAGCTGAAAGTTGTAGGATATTTTTGTTGGGGAAACCAGGCAGGGTATAGTCAGGGTCATAGCCATGGAATGTTGGAGCTAGTTTTTTTTTAGGAGGAGGTATTCAGTTTTTGCACTTGCAGGGCTCAGAAAGTGTATGTTCGATCTATGCGGTCATCTATGAGCTGCGACCTTTGAGTCAGTCAGTCAATAGCGGCAACACCAGGGATGCCCAAAATACCTCAAAATACGACCTCCAAGAAAAACAGGTGAGGATGAACAAAGACAACCGAGTCTTTGGTGTGTTGATTGATTTGTTGATATCCGGGGTTGTGTGAGAATAGGGCCCTTATACCCAAGTCATGCCCATTCAACAAGAAAAATATGATGATTCCCCAAGAAGGTGAATTCCCCATTAAAACCTTGATGCGGCAAACCCAATAAATCTACCATTTGGCCATGTTTTTTGACCACCCATTTGTGGTAATATTAGGGATCCTTGATTGTTGGGTTTATCACATCATAGGCGCGGTGCCATCCCTTGCCATCCCTTGATTCGAGGGTTTCCTTGCAGATCCCGGTGCCTTGCGGGCAGTGAGATCCTTCACTGTCGCCTCCTGAGGTTCTGGAGATCATCTTTCGGGGTTAATTAATCATGATTTTATACCATATTTTCCCCATTGGCCAAAAAATTGAGGATATCCCCCCAAGATCAAACAAACCCTTTTTTTGGACCTGGAGGCTCCGCTAGCCATGGTCGCAAAACACCTATTTCTTGGGGTACATTCGGTACTTTCTGGGGCCGGTTCATGAACAAAAATGGTCTTTGGATGTCGTTGGAGAGTCAAAGTGTATGTACAGTGTATATATATATATACATATAACCATGCGGATTGAACCAATCCCCTAGCGACTCGATGACCCCCCAAAATATGGATAGACGGTCATCATGCACTCGTATAAACGTGTTTGTTGCTGGTTAAGATTCGCCCACATTGAAGCCTTATTCATGGGGGGGCAACGTGCTGGGGGGTGTTTCAATCCTCATGAGATCATGACCTGGTGGGGAAACAACTCGTCATTTGAAAAATAATTCCCCTGGCGAATCAGCATTCAAGGTGAGGTCGTAGGTGTCCCAGATCTTTACAAGCCTTGCCGGGCAATGTGTGTTGCGGTATGTATTCAGTCATAAACTAGCTACCGCCGCCCGTAGCGGCGTCGACGTTTTTACCATTTTTTTGCATATTTTGTTTACTTGATCTCACACACCTTCGGGTGGGTTGGGGTGGGGTGGGGGGGTTTTGAAAACGTCTCTTGCACTTTCTCAAATCTTTGATGCTACGTTGCACAACGTCTTCTTGCACTTTCTCACATCTTTGATGCTACGTTGTATAACGTCTTCTTGCACTTTCTCACATCTTTGATGCTACGTTGCATAACGTCTTCTTGCACTTTCTCACATCTTTGATGCTACGTTGCACAACGTCTTCTTGCACTTTCTCACATCTTTGATGCTACGTTGTATACCGTGTTCTTGCACTTTCTCACATCTTCGATGCTACGTTGTATACCGTCTTCTTGCACTTGCTCACATCTTTGATGCTACGTTGTATACCGTCTTCTTGCACTTGCTCACATCTTTGATGCTACGTTGCACAACGTCTTCTTGCACTTTCTCACATCTTTGATGCTACGTTGCATAACGTCTTCTTGCACTTTCNTTTACTTGATCTCACACACAAGAGAGGGTGGGTTGGGGTGGGGTGGGGGGGTTGTGGAAGGGTCTCTTGCACTTTCTCAAATCTTTGATGCTACGTTGCACAACGTCTTCTTGCACTTTCTCACATCTTTGATGCTACGTTGCACAACGTCTTCTTGCACTTTCTCACATCTTTGATGCTACGTTGTATAACGTCTTCTTGCACTTGCTCACATCTTCGGTGCTACATTGTATAACGTCTTCTTGCACTTTCTCACATCTTTGATGCTACGTTGCATAACGTCTTCTTGCACTTTCTCACATCTTCAATGCTACGTTGCAATCATCGCCATGCCTTATGGCAAATGGTTCCCAAAGTTCTAAAGGAACTTGCCAAATGAGATGGTGGACTTGCAACTCGCAAAAGGTAAAAAGGACCGACGCCGCTACGGGCGGCGGTACCATAAACTAGTCATAAACCACCAAATTTCAATTTTCATGAACATCCCCCAATGGCAAACATGTGTGTGGTGGGTATGTGTTTACAAGTAAAGATGAAAAACAGGCATTGCCAAGGTTCTTTGCTAGTCGACTACATGGGGATGGGTGCAAATTTCAGGATCTTGGGAAGTACACACGGCATCGTGCCACCACTTGGTTGGTTTCAGCCTCCTGACCAATACTGGTTGGGGTCATCAACCCAATTGGGGTTTAACCCACTTTTGGCCGCCTAATTGTACTTGATACCTTCAGACATCCCCAAGTGACTAAGCTTCAACCAGCATGAGGGATAGGCATCCCATGGCGTCCCCATGTCCATTTTTGCGCTTTGTCCACAAAGAGGGCACTCCATCAAAATTGCCATTTTGAGAGGCCCACGGTCCCTTTCTGAAACCCAATTTAGGATAAATTCCAAATGTCTTATGGTTGAACAATGTGACACCCCAATCAAAATTCAAACGTCTTATACTTAAATCTACCAAGGTGGACATGTGTCCTGCTCGTCCTGCTCCAGGTACCAGTCTGACAAACTCTGACGGGTCTTCGTCACCTGGCCCTCCTGCCGGTGTTGATGGCAACGCTGGAGGGGCTGGGCTGAAACCTATGGGACTTGGAACATCATCTCATTGATGGCAACCGTGGTAACCATATCACCTGCTTATACATGGGATAAACCACCCAGCGGACTCACTAACCTGGATTGCTAGACAGTTCTGCGGTGATTTGATGAAATTGGGGAGCTGCAGGGTGACCAACTCGGAAACAAACACCCATACATACATGTATACAGATGTATATGTATGTATAAATATATATATATATGGAAATATGCGTTTGAACATGATACCAACTGGACAAGTGGAGACCTAGGATACTCGCAAGTTGATGGGATTGATGCTGTTCCTAAGATCCACACTTGGACGAACATAAAGGAGGGCGTGTGTTTCACCTCATCCGCTGGGCCACTAACAGGGATTGAGGGGCCAACCCTCGGTTTCCGAATGAAACAACAAACCTTGCTGCTATCCCGAAAGATCCATGTACAATGTATCCTCGAGGCCTCCAAATCCTATTTCCACCTAGAAACACCCAACTTGCCAAACATGCAGGTAGATATGCCATGCATGGATGGTATCATGATTTCATCCAAAACATCAAAAACAACCATTTTTTCGGATGATTCCCCCCACTCACAATTATGTGTGCTGCGGCCTGGCCAATGAAGTCGCTTCAAATCCCGGAGACGTTTTGGTGGGTTCTTGAAGGGGTGAAAGGTCCCAACCCCATCCCAGACAAAATGCATGTTCTACGAATGTTCTACGAATTTCTATAGTCTGAGTTCCAACCACATACTCTACCTACCTACATACAGGCTTTCCTGCAGCGTTGTGTCGTCCGCCCTCTCGGCGTCGCTGGCGCTGGCCGTGCTGGAGCAGCTTGCGACGGGGGGAGTTTCACCTGGGCTGAGATGGCCGGCAAGGATGACATTTATTGGCCGGGCAAAAAGGCCAAAACGGCCAAACAAAGACAGATGTGTAACTAACAATCAATTTATAAAATATCAGCATATTCATATACATAGTGGAATTCCACAAATATATAGATATGCATGAATAAACTTACAGCATATATCAATATACCGATATGTACGGACACACACACACACACACATATATATATATATATATAATTATATATATACACATCAACATGTATGGATAGACAAATGGATTTACAGATGGAAAGTCAAATCGATAAAAAGAAAACCACATAGACAAATAGATGGATAGATTGGCGGTAGGTAGATTCGACTCAGAGATTTAAAAAATCAAATGGATTGATACAAATGGATGGATGCATGGATAGATGGTTGGACATTGGACAAATAGAGTTTTTTTTACATACATACTCACATGCAAATATGCATACATACATGAACATTACGTACGTTTGTGCGTACACACACACATACATAGATTGCATTGCAATGCGCTACTTTGCATTCATTGCATTGCAATACATTGCATGATTGCACATGACATTCCAATACATTCTATTACATGACATTACGCTACGTTACGTCACACTACATACACACACACACATATATATATATATACATATACATATACATATACATATATATATATATATGTGTGAAGATAAATAAATAAACGAATAAACACGCGCACACACACACACATATATATATATATATATTATATGTAAAAACACCTTTACATATTGTATTAAAAGGAATCATCACTTGATATAATTTGACAGATCCCTACTGATATAAACAGGCAACCTGCCCAATGAATCTTTGACCAGGACGACCGTGGCTGGCTCTGCAAATGTTTGAAAAAGGGCAACGACTACATGCAATCAATGGATATCAATGGTATAATTTCAGGAATGTCGCCCAATAGCACGAGTGCACCAACAAATCCGCGTCACATCGGACCTGAAATCGCTTGCGCGCATATCCGTCGCTGGGCTTCATTCATTCAAATTCTTATTTTTATGCCAGTCGGGCTCTCAGTATCTGTGCGCATTTACCGGCCTCATCTTCCAAACGTGACCAATGATGCAGTGAGAAGAATCTTTTGAACAACCGAGCTCTGTCTACAGTCTTGTGCCCGTTTTGGCGACAGCTTTTTCAGATCGAGGCCTGCAACCGCAGAAACACAGACCCTCACTTGGCGACACCTGGAGCCACCATACCTCTCCAAAGACTGTGACTCACGCACTTCGAATCTTTCACGCGCAAAGTCACACGCTCCCGCACGGTGTCTGTGCGGGAGAATGTCTCAACTACTTGACATGATGCCGTTGACGTGATGATGTGAAACCTGACTATGACCATTCAACCGTAACTCGGAAGTTTGCAAAACCTCCGTTGACTAAACCATGGTTTCTAGATGTGTACAGTAATTATCTAACATTGGGGGGGCAGTGGCTATCACCTATTTACACAAACCCATCATAGATATTGTACTGTGCAGGGGCTCGCTAAAAGAAATACTGCAAAAGAACTGCATCCAGCCTGCATCGTCCGTCTCTCCCTCTTCCTGCTCCTCCTCCGGAGATTCGTGCAGTTGTCGGCTCTTCAAAGGATTGATGACAAATTTGAAGCCTCAGCTGCAGAAAGTCGAGCCGTTGCAGTGGCAATGTCTTTGGCAGCATAGCTCATAGCAGCCCACCATAGCCAATGGAAAATCATAGTTGGCCTTGACAATTGCTGCCAGAGTTTGTTTCCAAGCTTTTCCACGCAAACTTTTGGGATTGTCCCTCTTACTGATGAGAAGCTATGCAAAAGGTCTAGGATGGGATGTAATGCGGACTCTGTACACACAACCTTATTCCAAAAACGAAATCTACCTATGTAAAACACTGATGACTGATAAACCATATTTTTTGGTATACACAGGGGGAGAGGGAGAGACAGAGGTTGATTTAAGTTTCGTTGACTGCGGAAGATGTGTTATGAGAACCCCGAAACCGAAGTCAAACCGGGATCTGCCGAGCAGCACAGAGGCCGCGTCTCCATGAGGCTCAGGAATTGGGGTCTTGACATTTCGCCTTGGGAGCTGGCGATGGGTCAGGATTATCACCCACCAGCATGGATGATTTAAATTGTGCAGGTTGATTGGTACCCCTACTTTGACCCAAGCCCAACTTTTCTCTGGATGTATGTAAATCTATATTATCGACATGCAGATGTGTACATGTTTGTGCATCATTGTGTAGATATGCCGGCCCCCGTCTTCCAAGTGAATCCAATCACGAGTTGGGCCCTGCGCGATCGTTCGTGTCCAAAACTTTCCCAGGTGGAGCCCCGCACCCGCAGAAACAGAGACCCCTGGGCGACCACGGAAGCCACTTTACCTTTACCCGGGAAAAAAAAACAAGGTTTCGCGCCCGAAAACGTTTTGACCCGTGAATTCACGCGTTCCCGAACTGTTACATTCCCCAACTACTTGATGATCGGTGGTTGACATGATGTGGTTGACATGATGTATATTGTATACATTCGATCTGGCTATTTGCCGATGGGAATTCGGGGCCAGAACATGACGCAGCTATACCCAACCCATGCAGCTAGACTTTGTGGACTCCAAGACACTCATCTGCAAACCATTCCTTGGCAGAGACCCATTTTGGAAGGCGCCCAGAAAAATGTGAAGCCGGCGGTGCCGGAAAATGATTAATGTCAAGGTGGGTAAAACAATCATAAACCATCCCCAATTTCACCATAAATAGGTGGTATAAACCATTCCCAAAGGGGTGGTTTATTATTGTTTTACCAACATTATATGATTACACAGAGATTTGGAATATTTGGATCTTCTTTATCACGATGATGTAAGGTTATGAGATATGAAGCACCAAGAAGTCTTGTAGCACCCGAAGCCTCCGCGACCTTGACTGTGGCCGGGCATCAAGCTGAGCAATTTCCTCTTCGCCCGGCTGTAAGTGCAACAATCCTCCACAAACCACTTGTAGCTATAATCTTGTGCCTGGTTCATAGAATGTTTCCTTGAAATCCCATTGAAATCTCCTGGGCTGATTGGCTCCCCATCATTCGCAGCCCCTCATCTCAGCCTAGCTCATCCATCCCAAAAACATCCGAAATTTCATGGTTTATCATCATTTTTGATAGCACCATCTATTTAATAATATCAGATCTCACCCCTTCTCCAAGCACTTGGCCCTGCTCCCAAGCATCAGCTCCAGCAAGACGTCTCCTGCCCCAGTTTCTGGTAGAGCAATCAAGGGGCAAAGACCGGACAAACCGCTCACGCTTTCAATCCAAGATGGGGCCGGTTTGGGATACCATTTGCAACTATTGACATGCAACTTCTTCAATGGAGGGGTCTCAATTCTATTGGTTGAATTCCAGCTTTGTTGGTTCAGAATCACTTCCGCTATTGGTGAAAGACAGCCTGACCTGACCTGAAATACGTTTTAATGGCAAACAAAACCCACAAGGAGCACACACAACAAAGCAGGCTTTGCTCACAAAGACAAATTGTGTTGGTATCAAATCAATATACACACATATATATATATATATATATGTGTATGAACATATATATATATATATATATATATTGGTATTAAAACCAAACTGCCACTTCCCAAGTTCTTCAAAGTTGCCCTGGTTAAGTGAACCCGTTTGGGGTTAAGTGATCTCGAATTGGTGGTTGAAAAGGTCAATGTTTTGAAAAGGGGTATTTTCTTGATTTGATATGCATTAATTGATATAGTGTGGCAACCCCAATAATAAACCATCCCTACTATTACCATAAATGGGTGGATTGCCAAACCATCCCCAAATGATAGGTTTATGGCCAAAAAAATGCCACATTACATAATGCTTCTTCATAGTACTATTATATACCTATTGCTAGTACTATAGTATTGTTATATCATTATTACATTCCTTACTATGATTACTATCATTAGTATTATGCCTATTCTAACAAATACCATTTGGCAAATTTACATAGAACCTGCCAGATCGGGGTTGGAAGATTCATTTCCACAAAACATTGGTTATTTTCAAGGTCAAACTGTTAATTGACCGGAGGGTATTGCTATTACTACATATGATTACTGGATATTCTTGCTAGTATACCTATTATTGTTACTATATGATTACTACCCATAGCTGCTTTTCGAACATGTTTTGTTTTTTTTATACATATTTATACATATCATATTAATGATGAATATCCAATGAATCAAACATCCCCTTTTTTAGTCCTGCGGTCAGCTGCTGCTCCGCGGCCCAACTCTTCATGGTCACCTTCTTCAGCACCACCAGTTGCGGCGGCAGCGACGCCACTCCGAAGCCCACCTAGGTCAAAGTTTTGGTCACGGAGGTACAATATGGAGAAATATGTCCATATGATAAATGCATATTTTATTTTCATTTTTAATATCGGGAATTGATATTCTCAATCATGAGTCATGAGTCCAAAATATGTTTGAGTATCCTTTCGTCTACACTATACATGTATTCAAGGAGGTTCTTAATATGCATATATATATATATATGTATGTGTATTCCTCACCTACTCATATAGATACTATACATATACATGTGTATACATATATATATATATATATATATATTCACAATACCTAAGAATGTATCCATATACATATATATATATATATATTTATATTATATACATGTGTGTGTATGTATGTATGTATGTATGTATGTATGTATGTATATATATATATATGTATACATACACGTATAAATATACATATATACATAACAATTTCAGTCGTTCCGATGCAGCTGACCCCCGCCCGACCGCCCGGTCAGCAAGCATAGTTTTTCTCGCCGGTGCTGCAAGGTCAGCTGGCTTGTGCNAACAATTTCAGTCGTTCCGATGCAGCTGACCCCCGCCCGACCGCCCGGTCAGCAAGCATAGTTTTTCTCGCCGGTGCTGCAAGGTCAGCTGGCTTGTGCAACGTTTCGTAGGTTGCGGTCCTTAGTGATTTGATTGGCCACCGGGGTTTATCGCCCCGCTGGTCACCCACATTCTTAATGTTACCGAAGGATCAGTGAGGATGATTGGGGGTTACGTGTGGTCGCACAGTTCATTNGCCACCGGGGTTTATCGCCCCGCTGGTCACCCACATTCTTAATGTTACCGAAGGATCAGTGAGGATGATTGGGGGTTACGTGTGGTCGCACAGTTCATTCACCTCCATTGAGGGTGTGAACCAACACAATTACCCCCAACAAAACCGAGGGGTCCCCGACCCTTGCGGTGGGACCCCAACAGATCCAATCGGGTGGGCAACCCTGGCAAGACTGCGTCTTTACATACCTCATACGTTTCACAGATCTTGTCTTATCAGATTTCCNCGGTGGGACCCCAACAGATCCAATCGGGTGGGCAACCCTGGCAAGACTGCGTCTTTACATACCTCATACGTTTCACAGATCTTGTCTTATCAGATTTCCTATCCTTCTTCCTTACCTAATTCATCTTTCCTGTTTTCCTTATTTACTTTCCAATCCGTACCCTTTCTACCAAGCCGCAAAAGTCTTCCCACTTGATGTTCTCATCGCGGCTCGGTGAACCGGCTCTCAAGTGGAGCGGAAACATTTCTGGCACAGATCTGCCCCTGACGCTTTGAACGCGCCGGCTGTCCCTGCGCCCGACCACTTCCATCCGCATCTCGTGACCCATGCCTCTGGAGGACCTTGCATCTGTGTAGGTCGGTGTAGGACTCCAGTGAGGCCATGTCGGATGGTCAGGAGCCGCCCGCCAAGGGCATCGGCCAGGTCGTGGTCCGGGGCGGTTTCCTGGTTGGCGACCTCCAAAAGTGGTCGAAAGTTCGTGGCCGCCAAACAGGTTGAGTCGCCTGCCCNGGGCATCGGCCAGGTCGTGGTCCGGGGCGGTTTCCTGGTTGGCGACCTCCAAAAGTGGTCGAAAGTTCGTGGCCGCCAAACAGGTTGAGTCGCCTGCCCACATTGCGGCGGCCATCTGTGCGCTGGCCCCTGCCGCACGTATCAGTGGCGTTCCTCTGAGATACGCCAACATGGCGGCGGTTGACTTCCAGCGCCCTAGNCATTGCGGCGGCCATCTGTGCGCTGGCCCCTGCCGCACGTATCAGTGGCGTTCCTCTGAGATACGCCAACATGGCGGCGGTTGACTTCCAGCGCCCTAGGGCCCGGACGGTTTCTTCGCTTATTCCAGCTCGAAACGCCCAGAGGGCTCGGGCTACCCTCATACTATGCGTTCCGAACCTTCGGACGCCGTGTTCTTCCAATGGTTCTCCTGCATCCCGTGCCACGTTTTCTATGGCTGCGAGGATGCGNACGCCGTGTTCTTCCAATGGTTCTCCTGCATCCCGTGCCACGTTTTCTATGGCTGCGAGGATGCGGGCCTCTGTGATCCTGGCGCCAAGGTCGCCGGTGAAAAGCGGGGCATTCGGGCTGATCGTCCCACTGTCCCGCAGTTGATCTTTCCTGACCAGGGTGTGGTTCCACAGTATGTGTACCGGGCACAGATCCGAGTCCTCCCGGGCCGGACACACACAGTCACGTGCCACCGTGACTCCTTCTCCCTCCTGGTCGGTCTTTNTCCACAGTATGTGTACCGGGCACAGATCCGAGTCCTCCCGGGCCGGACACACACAGTCACGTGCCACCGTGACTCCTTCTCCCTCCTGGTCGGTCTTTGGTTGCCATTTCCCCGTGCCACTCCAGCGGACCTTTACATCGGCCACGTTGAGGGCCCTGAGTTCGGAGACCCTGAGGAGGTACCAGACTCCAGTCATGAGGGCAGCGTAGTCGTACTGCGCTGGTTGCGGGATGGGTACCGGAGTTTTGCCTTGAGCCGGTCCTCTTCCTCTCTTTGCGATGCGCGACGCATCTTTGGCAGCCATCTCCAGCTGGGCGCTCATGGGGAACAGCGCCCTATGTCTGGCCATGGCTGCCCCCAAATAGGGCTCCGCGCTGCTGGCCCTCAGGAGGGACACTCCTGCTCGCGCTCTCTCGGGAGTAAGATAGGCCTCCTCGTCTAGGGGCTTGATCGCTTCCTGGGCCTCTAGGGTCGCCATGGCCTCATCCCAGGTATTCAGACGGGTCTGACGCGAGCGGAGGGTGGACTTAGCTAGGCCTGTCTTGAGGAGCCTCTCTGCCCTTTCCCTTCGAGCCTCCTTTGCCCGGCTCGTCACCCGGGCCGTGATCACGGTCCGGCCATGATCGGTCCTGCCCTTCTCTGGGGGGCGGTCCTCTTCGATCCCCACAATACCTGTTGTGCTGTTTGNCATTGCGGCGGCCATCTGTGCGCTGGCCCCTGCCGCACGTATCAGTGGCGTTCCTCTGAGATACGCCAACATGGCGGCGGTTGACTTCCAGCGCCCTAGAGTTCGGACGGTTTCTTCGCTTATTCCAGCTCGAAACGCCCAGAGGGCTCCGGCTACCCTCATACTATGCGTTCCGAACCTTCGGACGCCGTGTTCTTCCAATGGTTCTCCTGCATCCCGTGCCACGTTTTCTATGGCTGCGAGGATGCGNACGCCGTGTTCTTCCAATGGTTCTCCTGCATCCCGTGCCACGTTTTCTATGGCTGCGAGGATGCGGGCCTCTGTGATCCTGGCGCCAAGGTCGCCGGTGTCCCGCAGTTGATCTTTCCTGACCAGGGTGTGCTTCCACAGTATGTGTACCGGGCACAGATCCGAGTCCTCCCGGGCCGGACACACACAGTCACGTGCCACCGTGACTCCTTCTCCCTCCTGGTCGGTCTTTNTCCACAGTATGTGTACCGGGCACAGATCCGAGTCCTCCCGGGCCGGACACACACAGTCACGTGCCACCGTGACTCCTTCTCCCTCCTGGTCGGTCTTTGATGTGACGATCTCTATGGCCAGTTGCCATTTCCCCGTGCCACTCCAGCGGACCTTTACATCGGCCACGTTGAGGGCCCTGAGTTCGGAGACCCTGACGAGGTACCAGACTCCAGTCATGAGGGCAGCGTAGTCGTACTGCCCTCGTTGCGGGATGGGTACCGGAGTTTTGCCTTGAGCCGGTCCTCTTCCTCTCTTTGCGATGCGCGACGCATCTTTGGCGGCCATCTCCAGCTGGGCGCTCATGAGGAACAGCGCCCTATGTCTGGCCATGGCTGCCCCCAGGTAGAGGTCCGCGCTGCGGTATCCCCTGGCCCTCAGGAGGGACACTCCTGCTCGCGCTCTCTCGGGAGTAAGATAGGCCTCCTCGTCTAGGGGCTTGATCGCTTCCTGGGCCTCTAGGGTCGCCGTATTCAGACGGGTCTGACGCGAGCGGAGGGTGGACTTAGCCAGGCCTGTCTTGAGGAGCCTCTGGTATTCGGCGGCCGGGAAGCTCCAGCGCTGACCTTCCCCTTTCCATCCCCTCTGATGCCAGTCCCTCTTCCTGTCTCGGTCTCGCGCCGCTTTGCCTGGGGTTTTGTGAGGTCTGCCCTTTCCCTTCGAGCCTCCTTTGCCCGGATCGTCACCCGGGCCGTGATCACGGTCCGGCCATGATCGGTCCTGCCCTTCTCTGGGGGGCGGTCCTCTTCGATCCCCACAATACCTGTTGTGCTGTTTGNTCGTCACCCGGGCCGTGATCACGGTCCGGCCATGATCGGTCCTGCCCTTCTCTGGGGGGCGGTCCTCTTCGATCCCCACAATACCTGTTGTGCTGTTTGCCTCTGCTGTGGTAGCACTGCTCGCAGCACGTAGGAGCGCGGTACCGCCTTTTCCGGCCACAACCAGGTGTCTGGCATTGGTCGGCCTTCCGGCGCTCCTC
Organism: Symbiodinium sp. clade C Y103; assembly: GCA_003297045.1. Classification (NCBI taxonomy): domain Eukaryota; class Dinophyceae; order Suessiales; family Symbiodiniaceae; genus Cladocopium; species Cladocopium sp. clade C. The sequence goes on along the minus strand of BGPT01000320.1, from coordinate 176,494 downwards.
CTGGCGATTGTCTCGCCAACCCCTAGCCGGCTCTTTGTTTCCGGCGGCTGGGTAGGCCCGCCGGTCCTCCCTGTAATCTTCAGGCCAAACCTCCCCGTCTTCTTCATAGGGTTCTTCCTCTTCCTCTTCTTCGACATACTCGTAATCGTCCTCTGCCTGCAGTCCGGTGCGGTCCGTATCCCTCCGCTCCGGCCGCGGGTCGTCCCGGCTTTTGAGATCCGGCCCTTCATCGTGATGCCCTTCATCGCGATGCCCTCTGGCTNCCGGTGCGGTCCGTATCCCTCCGCTCCGGCCGCGGGTCGTCCCGGCTTTTGAGATCCGGCCCTTCATCGTGATGCCCTTCATCGCGATGCCCTCTGGCTTGGGGGGCGGTTCCTCGTCTCTGCGGCGGCGAAGGCCTCGCCTGGGCGAACGGACGGGGGATCTCCTCACCTCGTCTCTGCCTTTGTGACGTCCTGCGGGACGGGCGGCGGCTGGCGTGCGGGACCTTCGGTCGCCCGGGCCGTCCCGGTCCCCGCGGTCTGGCGGTTGGGTGTATGCCCTGGACGGCGGCTGCTGCCGCTTCGGGATCCGTGGCGGCAGTGGCCCGGAACCGTGGAACTGTGTCCCGCGCGTCTGAGCCCTTGTGGNGGGTGTATGCCCTGGACGGCGGCTGCTGCCGCTTCGGGATCCGTGGCGGCAGTGGCCCGGAACCGTGGAACTGTGTCCCGCGCGTCTGAGCCCTTGTGGCGCAACACTTACACATGGTTTGACCTTCGTGTTGCACGGTGCAGTCCGGGCATGGGGTGTGTCCGCATACTCTGCCATCTGATGCCCATATACTTCNTGGCGCAACACTTACACATGGTTTGACCTTCGTGTTGCACGGTGCAGTCCGGGCATGGGGTGTGTCCGCATACTCTGCCATCTGATGCCCATATACTTCCCTGGGTCCAAGGGGCCAGGCATAACCCCAACATTATTGTCTGGTCCCGGTCAATGGGCTTGGTTCGGAAGGTCCTTTCTTCGACCTGCTGCTCGTGGCGCACTGCGTGCACGCCATTCCTGGTGCATGAGCAGCACACCGGAGCGAACCGGAGGGGGGTCCTTGTGGTCCCCGGGGCTTCTTCCTCCGGCTTGTCGTCCCTGCCGTTCCCCCCGGATCCNGGTGCATGAGCAGCACACCGGAGCGAACCGGAGGGGGGTCCTTGTGGTCCCCGGGGCTTCTTCCTCCGGCTTGTCGTCCCTGCCGTTCCCCCCGGATCCCTCTCCACGCGGTGGGGTTTCCTCGGGTGCATCCGGCGGCTTCTTGTCTTCTCCCCCCGGTCCTGGGCGGCCTTTTCTATACCTCTGGTCCGACCCAGAATCGGATCCGGCCCTTTGCTTGAGGTATTGCTGCCACCCCTCTAAAGTGTCCAGCTCGCTTAAATTCCAGACCTTGTCGGTCGGCTCCTGGGGAGGGCTCCCATCCATTGCGCAGGCTTCATGGGAGCATTTGCTAAAGCTGGCGCNTGTCCAGCTCGCTTAAATTCCAGACCTTGTCGGTCGGCTCCTGGGGAGGGCTCCCATCCATTGCGCAGGCTTCATGGGAGCATTTGCTAAAGCTGGCGCGGGGGCCTCGTCCCAGGGGCCCCTCATCAGGTGATGGGGCCGGCTGCATTGGCCCGTTCCCGGCACGTCTTCCTGTCCGGATGGGGTCCGCTTGTTTGCTTCCCCTCCTTGACGGTGTCGCGGACCCCGGACCCGTTGCGCTGCGGCGGGTCGGTGTGTCGCTTCTGGGCGAGCCTGACGGCGGCGGCGGTGAGGCCGACCGCTTTCCACATAGTGGCCCGCCNTGCGCTGCGGCGGGTCGGTGTGTCGCTTCTGGGCGAGCCTGACGGCGGCGGCGGTGAGGCCGACCGCTTTCCACATAGTGGCCCGCCGCAGCAACATGTGTACACAGCCAAACCTAATGCACCCTCAGAAACAGTCGACCGGTAGGTCGCCTGTCAGGGCAAGCAGGCACAGGCCTATCATTTGGGCCTGAAAC
>BGPT01000320.1:117007-174436 GCA_003297045.1 Symbiodinium sp. clade C Y103 | reverse complement strand
ACCTTACGATGCCATAAGTGCAGACCCCCTCCAGCCCTTGCTGAAGTGCGGATCAAGTTTCATTCAGCGGTCCCATCCTCAAGATGGAGGTAGTCGGCAGAGGTTCCCGCGGCAATGCTTGTAAGCGCGCTGGGACCGTCTTGCCTTCCCCGAGGCGCGATAGCGCAGCAGCTTCCACATTGATCTCATTCCTCCAATGCTGCCCGCTGATGGCCTCTGCGCCAACCTCTTCTAAAAGCAGGGCGATTTCCGCTGCGATCCTGTTGGNTCACAATCTTGCTTGGCGAGCGCTGCTGAAAAGCTAGCTGCTGTAGGTAGCATTGAAGCATGCAACAGACATGCGCATAACCCGTGCTGCGTGCAGGAAGAGAGAAGTGTGAGTCTCACAGGTGTTGGCATGGCAATGTTTGGGCCAAAAAAAGTTGATTTTCAAAAAAAAAGTCGACATGAAAAAATTAAAGCTTATGTGTACACAGCCAAACCTAATGCACCCTCAGAAACAGTCGACCGGTAGGTCGCCTGTCAGGGCAAGCAGGCACAGGCCTATCATTTGGGCCTGAAACNATGTGTACACAGCCAAACCTAATGCACCCTCAGAAACAGTCGACCGGTAGGTCGCCTGTCAGGGCAAGCAGGCACAGGCCTATCATTTGGGCCTGAAACGGCTGCGGGAAGGTAGTCATGTAACATGGGGGGTGTGTGGGGTAACTTGTACCTAACACTTGACGTTGAAAACATTAATCTAAAACCATAAGATACCAACCTTACGATGCCATAAGTGCAGACCCCCTCCAGCCCTTGCTGAAGTGCGGATCAAGTTTCATTCAGCGGTCCCATCCTCAAGATGGAGGTAGTCGGCANACCTTACGATGCCATAAGTGCAGACCCCCTCCAGCCCTTGCTGAAGTGCGGATCAAGTTTCATTCAGCGGTCCCATCCTCAAGATGGAGGTAGTCGGCATCCCGCGGCAATGCTTGTAAGCGCGCTGGGACCGTCTTGCCTTCCCCGAGGCGCGATAGCGCATCAGCTTCCACATTGATCTCATTCCTCCAATGCTGCCCGCTGATGGCCTCTGCGCCAACCTCTTCTAAAAGCAGGGCGATTTCCGCTGCGATCCTGTTGGNCAGCTTCCACATTGATCTCATTCCTCCAATGCTGCCCGCTGATGGCCTCTGCGCCAACCTCTTCTAAAAGCAGGGCGATTTCCGCTGCGATCCTGTTGGCTTTCTGGTGCGGCGACGCCATTTTCACGGCGATCCGAATGGCTGCCTCGTTGTCCAGTTGGACTAGGACCCCAATCCTGCACCTGCGCAAGTAGCGTTGCCACACATGCATGGCGAGCAGTAGAGCCAACAACTCGTAGAGAGTCATGAGGCCCGGTTCTCCTGTTGTGATGTTCAGCGCGTCCAGGGCCCACTCCGGTATGGGCGTGGCCAGCCACCGGACGGGCTGGTTGCGGGCGTCTAACAATATTCCGCCCAACCCGGTGGTGGATGCATCTGTCCGGATGATCCATTGGGGCCTCGCCCAGCGGTCCACCAGGAGCCTGGTGCGACTGAGCCCTCCATGTTGGCCCTCCAAGAATTTGGCTAGCCATTGGAGAGGTGTCCTGATGGTCTTCGCGAAGACTGCCCNCCACCAGGAGCCTGGTGCGACTGAGCCCTCCATGTTGGCCCTCCAAGAATTTGGCTAGCCATTGGAGAGGTGTCCTGATGGTCTTCGCGAAGACTGCCCATCTGGTCGGGCCCTGGCCTTCGAGGCTCCGGCTTTGGCGCTTTCCTGCTGTGCATCCATACCATACACAGCGGCCCATAGCATATTGACGAAGGGGCGGATGGTTGTTGGGACTATGCCTGCCACCCAACTCACCTCTCCTGCCAGACTTCGCACTCCCTGGACCAGATTTGGGCTCTGTAGTCCGGCTTGTACGGTTGTTCGGAGTTTCCCTATGCGATCTTTGTCAACCGACACCTTGATTCCTCCGGTTACAATCTCATAAGTGGCNCCAAGGCGGCCCAAAGTGCCATGGTGCGGGTGACAAGCCACGTTCTGTCTGCCCGGCTCCCGCACACTGCGGCCACCGGGTCGTCTACATACACCTGGAATCGAAAGGACTCCGGTCGATGGATGGCCTGCGTCGCGCGGGCTATCCAGGCAGCGGCCCTGCCCCATAAGAGCGGTGCCGAAGCGAGTCCGAAAGGGACCCCTCGGTATGATGCGTACTGCCCGTCGCCCAGCTTGATAATGGCGAATCCCCTTTCGCTCTGGGCAATGGGCAAGTTGAGGAAGGCATCCACGAAGTCAGCGGTGAAGAGTTCCGCTGTCCCATGCCCCAGCTCCTAGATATCCAGGACGTCCCTCACGAGGTCACATCCTCGCGGGAGGACAATCCGTTCCCCTGTCACCGACATCCCATTGATTCCGGAGCGGAGCATATCAGCNGATATCCAGGACGTCCCTCACGAGGTCACATCCTCGCGGGAGGACAATCCGTTCCCCTGTCACCGACATCCCATTGATTCCGGAGCGGAGCATATCAGCTATGAACCTGGTCTTCATACTTCCATCTGGCCTCGCCTTGACCAGTGTGGCCAGCCTGGTGGCTCTGGCCTCTGGCCAGGTCCGCTTGACCTGCTCCCAGGCTCCGATCTTTTCAATGTGCCCTTCCTGCAGGAGCCTGTCCAGCTCGGCGGCCGACTCCGCGGCATGCTCATGGAATGAGGCGTAGTTTCTATCTATTTCTACCTTGTCTCCCACCTGGGAAAGGTATTCGGCGCTTTCTTGCTGCGCCTTCGTAGGGGATGCCTGCGGGTAGATGCCCCTGGCAATGATGGGCTCGCTGATACCAAGCGGCGTGCCCAATCCGAACCAGGTCGGCACATCTTCGTCCGGGTCTTCCACGGCCTTGCCGATGTCTTGCATGAGCCGCCAGCGCCAATTGGTCGGCCCTACGGTATTCCATTCTCCGGTGCTGGTGATTCCTGCCAAGGCGGCAGCTGCTTTCTCCCCCAGCCGGGCAAGACAAAGGTGTGCAGCCTCGGCTTGGTGGCCGGGCATCCCATCACGAATTATTTGTTCTACGATGTTCAGTGCCTCCGGCATGTCAGCAATGACCCTATCCAAGGCTGACGCGGCGCGTTCTCCCCACACCTGCCACCTTGGGAGTCTGGCGACGGCCTTCCGAGGGTTCCTCATGCCCCCCAGGCATTTCTCATCCTCTAATTCCTTTTCTTCCCTTTTTGAAAGGGGACCATCCTGTTCCCTTCCCGGGTGACCGACTTCATCACGGGTGAGCTTGTTCAGATACCTTCCTGTACGGAAGTATCCCACGGTGAGTTCATCCTGCGGGGTTTCCGGCTCAGTTCCCCGTCGCGCCTCTTCAGCGCCTGCCGCCTTCCCCGTGTCTTCGGTCTCGGTCACCCGGGGTTGGCTCCTGGCAGGCGGAGGGGGGTCGCCAGCCCGTCCCTCCGCGCCGGTTAACGTTCAAGAGGGCTGGGCGGCCTTCCCGCAAGATTTAGCGGGATGGTTCCCCAGGCACACCTGACATGTATGAGCCATATTCTTCGGGCAGTTGGTCTGACATTCACCATTGTTATATCCGAAGCAAATGGGCCGCCCCTGCTTGTCAGTCAGGTACCGGCCCTTTCCATCTCTTTTCAGCCCTCTCCCCTTTTCTCCGCCCTTTCCTCCTTTGGGGGCTGTATGACCTGCCTGGTCCCCTTGACTTCTCATCCTGGCCAGTTGTTTCTTAAGCCTCTCTTTCTGAGAGGGCCTAGGTTTCTTGGCCGGGGAATCCTTGGCTCGGTCAGTCAGTGACCCGGTACCTCCTGGCTGCTCCTTGTGTTTCCCGCTGGTGCGGAAAAGGAGAGCCGGTTCCCGCACGTGACGGTCCCAATATTCCCTGTCACGCGCGGCGGTCCGGAACACTTCGTCCCAGGGTCTGGCTGGCTCGAAACTCGGGGCCAGTCCCTTTTGATATTTCTCTTCCAGCTCTCTCCTGAGGCGGGCAAAGTGCTCGCTGCGACACCTGTCTTCCGCAGTGACGCACAAATGCCACGACTCCCCGTAGTTCCTCACCAGATCTCTAAAGGCGTCTTTGTATTCATCTAGTGCAGACAGGGACGCGACCGGTACCATGTCCTGGTCTACTTTCACTTCCAGCGTGAGCAGGGTATTTGCAAACACCTGCCACGAGGATTCCCAGTCGTCGTATGAAGGGGGCCCCGGCACTTCGACTGCCCTGAACGAACCATCAGGTTGCAGTAGATGGTTCAAGAATTTCAGGGTCTTTGAGAATCTCCTCTGGTGACTTACGAAGATTCCGAAGTCGGCGTACGGGGCCATATTGAGTTGTAAGACCCTGACTTTCATAGCCGAAATCTGGTCGGGGGACGGTTCTGCCTCAGGGCGTACTGGTCCCCCTTTGATCCGCCTGAGCGCCTTGAAGTGCAGATCAATATCGGCTTGACCCAGCTCGGGGATCTCGGCTTCGTCCGTCTGATCCAAGACTTGATTGTTCTTTACCTTCCTGGCAGCCCCTGGCGCGGATGCCGGTGGAGCTGCCGGGGGTGGAGTCCCCACCTGCCCGCCCGCGGTGTTGGCCTGCGGGGGCGGAGTCATTGGATCCACCGGTGCGCGCCCAAGTTTAAGCTGCGCAATCTGATACATGAGCCCCACTTGGGTGCCCTCGACGGCCGTAAGCTCACGGGATGATGGAGCTACGTAATCAGCTTCACCAACAGTACCGGAGGCCGGCACGGGCACCCGCGCAGCGGAGACGGCCGCGCGGATGGCGTCCGCGGGCATGTATGCCAGCACTCGCAAGTGCGGGATGGTTCCCAGCATGGAATTCACGGGATCCCATGCGGCTTCCGACAGGGCGACCCATGCGCGCACCTCACCAATGGAGGTCAGAGTCTCCAAGTCGGCCGCGGAGATCAAATGCGCCATGAGGGAACCTCCAAAATTGCGGTCACCTTAAAAGGGGCCTTGAGCCAAAATGGNTGGAGGTCAGAGTCTCCAAGTCGGCCGCGGAGATCAAATGCGCCATGAGGGAACCTCCAAAATTGCGGTCACCTTAAAAGGGGCCTTGAGCCAAAATGGCTACGAGCAGGTCAGGGGTGACCAACCCGCCAAGCTTCTCGTCTCTAGAAATTGTTATTACATGCAAGAAGCAATTTCACATATATATAATATGATAATGGAATATATAACCAACTAATTATACTTATGTAATAGTTGGCTACCATATTCATATCACCATTTGTCTATTGTTGGTGATATATATATATATATGTTATATCCCCAGAACCTAACCAGGTAATTACATAGTGGATTATAATGGATTATATATAACAAACTATCATATGATATTTGGGTGTCTCTGAAAATTGATTATTGTCTGGTTTTAGATATAATGAGGATATAGTGGGGATTGATGGAGAAAATTATGATGAACCAGTGGATTTAGGAACATTTGCAGGTTGTTATCGAACGATGTCTGGGTATCAAGCTTGAGGTCAAGACTCATCCTGGTTGGTTTGGTTTGATCCCACTCACACAATATCAATCATTCTGGAACCTGATCAACGCCTAAGTATTTAAGTCTTTAAGTAAGAAATGTGGTTCAAAAGCGTTCTAAAGAAGCTGGCACCACCAACCAGACCCTAATGTTGGCGAGTTGAACTCCCTATCATACCCGAAATAGTGGTGTTGTTATGGTTCAGTAGAATTGCTGGTCTACATTCTCATGTTTGTATATTTGTTTTCCCATTGAACATTAAGTTCCCACCGAAGCTCCAGAAAATCCATAGGCTAGAAATCTTTGCCCAGGTTCCTTTTTTACTTGATAGATGATGTTGGAACCCGGCACTCACCGGCGTGTGGATTCAAACCCAGAGAGTGCAGTGCAGCAGAGCGACCAAAAAGTCAGGAACTTTACTTTGAAGCTCCTGAGGAACAGTGTCCCAGGCGGGTACCAAAGCACCTGCGGGCATAGGATTCACTGACGAGTCTAGCCAAATTCTCTGCTTTGCTAACTACTGGTCAAAGCAAAGCAACTTGAAGATTGATGGGAGCATTGTAACATGAATAGACAACTTGGTGGTCCACTTCTTAGCGGTTGCTTATTGGCAGGAACAAACTATGTAAACTCAACAACATCACATTTGGCTCTTAAATTTCTTGGCCTTCCATCTTATTGGCCAACCAAAATCATGCTCAATCTTTGATAGTCCAACAAAAAGAAGTATTTTTTTGCTGGTTATGGTTCTTTCCGATTATAGCACAAATCTCAAGGATGAGTTTCTACCCATCCAGGAGGGGGATGAAATCACCAACCTCAACAGTGACGAAATGCAGGTCCTTCAAGCTTTCGCTCACAATATCTTTACACCTGGCCCAAAAAAAGAACCACTCGGAAAACTGTCACAGCACTCGCTGGAAAGCCAGAACAAATCAAAAACCAGCAGTCAAACTCTGAATATTCAAGTTGTATAAGTATGTAAGTCAAAAAACACAAGATGTGAGTCTCTTATGTAAGGATGAACCATACGTGAACATGGAACTGGTTACTTCAGAATTGAAACAACCAAATGGGTTCAAATCAATTGGTTTACCACCATTTTCCCATTAAGAATCTCCATTTTGGGGCAATGTCAAACCCAAATAAATAACCATGACTATTAACTGGGGAGGTACATCCAAAACATAGATGAATTACATGGAATTATTGTGTTAAATTTGGTCTCCCCCCGAAGTAAATTGGAGGCTTTTGGGTCAAATGTTGTTTATTATTTATATCCGATTATATCCCCCAAAATCACCATCAAATCCCCAATAGAAGGCACATGTCCACCATACCCCTCCAGTAATTAAACATGGCTTGCTGATCTATATTTTGCATCCTTTCAATTACCCACTGTATCTCCATATTCAGTTGCGTAAATCACTAAATCCATGTCGTAAGTCTTAAATCACCCATGAATCACCATGTTTCTTGGTGAAATCACCATCAATTCACTGTGGAATCAGCATATTTAGTTCCTTAAACCACCGTCAATGCACCATTAAAGATCTCCCCTGGGGGTTTCCTAAAATGGGGGTAGACTAAATCATCCAAATTAGAGCATGTTAATATGGTGCGTGTTAAAACAACCCTATGGGGATCCCTTATTGTCAGGAACCCCCATATAAATCGATAGATATAGTATGATATAGCAATATCTACCATCATAATATATGGATCAATCTATCGAATCATGATTGGGTCATAGATCAATAGATACAGGGTGGCGCTTCCCACTTGTGTTTGATGGTTTATGTTGTCCCACTTTATCTATAGAACTTACTTAAACCACATTATATCATCCCACTAAATCACTATGAACATTAATATACCCTCTGGCAAACTATGATATAGACCCTAAAAAATGATCAATTGGAAGATCATCACTATGATTTTCCCAAAAAATATTCCATCAAAATCATTCTTTGTGGAAACTAAGTCATCCAACCACTATCTGCCAGGGTCGCACACGCGCCCATGGAGGTTGGTCTCCACGCAGCGCCGGGGCACGCAGCGGGTCACCACGGCATCGCTGTCACCGGTGCCCCTGGAGGCAGGCGGAAAATGCCAGGAAAACCAGGGAAATTGGGGGGAAATGCCTGGAAAGTGCCAGGAAAACTGTAGAAAATGCGAAGAAACTGGTATAATCGGGGTCAAAAAAGGGGAGTATCGGGTACTAAGTCTATCGTGGCTGCAGTCAGACTCTCATAGGGGTCAACTCAACACCCATGGGAGAAGTGGTGAGGTTCCAAACGATGTTAGGGGGAGATGGGGTTGTGGGTGTCAAAAGAGCACCATTTTGCTTCATGTTTCATATTTATTGTATATATTTCTTTTAGCGTTTGAATATTTCAGAACATGTTCTGTTCCATAAAAACCATATTTGGCAAACAATTTAGTCGGACATTTTTTGGGAGGCAACGGGGATTAGAGTTTGGTCCTTTCCAACAATCATTTTTCACCGAAACCCAAATGGTGCAGTAAATTTGGCTATATTGTAGTTGTTTCGAACATAAATTTGTTACCCAAGACCTGCACAAATCCAATTTTGTTGGTGTTACGTGCCCTTGTGACTGCCCATTTCGGTACAACGTAGTTTTGCCTCCAGTTGTAAGCAGATGTTATAAGATGTTTTTTGAACCCAGTTTACTACAAGCAATAGATATATATTTTGTAAACAAACCATAGTAAAACACATTAAAACATAGTCAACCAAGTTATGAACCAACTTAGCTTTCATTTGAGCAGTGTTCGAACACCTCTGTAGTTCCACTGTATATGCAGGTCGGTTGATAGGGATTCCCCGTAATAATTAATGATGACAAATGACAAGGCGCCTTTTCAATTGGATGATAGTCTAAGCCCCCAATCATCAACAAACAGGGCGTCTTTGAACATTGCTCATGCCGCATTGAGGTCACAATGATCATGATCAAATTCATCCAGATGATTGCTTAGATGACCCGAACATGCGCTAAATTTCATGGCAGTTTCATGGAGTATGAGGATCATCATGGGATATTCATGGAATAATATCTGGAAGAATATCTGGATATGTCCACCACCAGCCGTTTTTAAACGGAACGCGCCTCGACCCCAGTTGGAAGTGCTGTGCTTCGCCGTCGCTCTTCTCCAGGACCTACAGCGTCCCATTATATATTTTTGCTAGTGATTGCGTACACCATAGCAATTATACCCCAAGAAATGGGATGATGTAAAAGGATCCCCAGTATCCCCCAGTGGATAATTACTGGGAAGATGTATTTTTGGATTTGCATGGATTTACCACATTAATATAATATGTTAGTATACCAGTATACCAGTATACCGTACCCACTATGACTTGGGACTTTGACCAATTTTCCTAGGTACTTGGAGGGTCTGAGTAGCAACAAACTTAGATTCAATGGCTTAGTGACGAAATAAACAATGGTTAGGAAACCATGAGAGGTAGGTGTTGGAGACAAAGATTTTGGAAACAGGCTGTTCAATATTCAACCAATAGGTTTATGACAAGTTGCTAGGTCGAGATAATATAAGTAGGGATGTTTCCGATGTTTTTGTCAATCCACCGAAGTATTCGAAGTGCAGAAGACCAGTCATTGGCGGCATATCAAGCTAAGTCCCAAAATCAAACCCTGAGGACCAACGTTGTTTTTGCACATCCAAAATTTGACCCGTACGCTTGACCCATGACGTGGTAAAACCAAGGCCTATAACACCCAATCATAGTTTTCCAAGTGTATGCGCAAACGAAAATAACATCTACAAAATAGGTATATAATAATATCATGACAACACCTGTTCTTGTTGACTTCAACTTAAATCAACAGCAAACAACAGCATTCAACAAGAATATGACCGTTGGCTATCTAACGGCTTTGGCTGGCCCCCAGCATCCCTTAGCCTGCACGGCCACAGAAAAGCGCACGCGGCTCTGCTCTGCCTGGTGTTCACAAGATTCCTGGTGTTCTTACAGAAATTGGTTGCTCGTACCACACAAGATTGGTTTTATTAATCCCTATGGACACAGCCATAGCTTCTGAGCAAGCATTTGTGGCATGATTTAGGGGGGTCCAGTACCTTCTCAGGAAGTATTTGGATCCATAAGGAATATTAAATATGGTGCAACTTGAGATATTTTTTCAAATGAATTACTTGACCTGAACCCTCATACTGACATCAAACAGAACAGAATATGAATATGAATATACGGTAATATACGAAACTGACTGACTGACTGGCTGGCTGGCTAGCTGGCTGACTGACTGACTGACTGATGTGATCACGACGCTCCAGTCTAGCACAAGGCAAATGTGTTTCTCCTTCTCCCATTCACCACCACCACCACCACCACCACCACCACCACAACAACAACAACAACAACAACAACAACAACAACAACAAACAACAACAAGAATAACAAGAAGATAAAACAGGACAAGACACCTTTCATCCAAATAAACAAATCATTCACAATTTGGCTGCCAAGAACCATGATGAAAACACAGAATCCATCGAAATCCAAGAAAGTGCAAAACGTTCCCTGCTCTTGCCTCGCACTCCGCATGTGCGAGCGCAACAATTGTTGCGGCCGTCGCGAGGAGAGCGGACCACATGAAACGACGAGCATGTCACCCGAACGCATCACGGTAAGGCTGAGCTTTTCTTTGGTCACAGTGGTTGGCTGGTGGTTGAGGCATTGGGGCCCCAATATTCGACAACTGGGGTCTTTTTCCATCTAGGCAGTTTGATTCAAACTCTCAAACAAAGTTCTTGTAGTGAATCATCAAGAGATGTGCTATAAACATTTAACAAGTCACATGTGCGTGGAATAATATCATTTGTATCATTCACTATGGGTTACTGATTTCCATGGGTCCCGTGGATCTGTTGCAGCGTTGGCTGATTGGACGTTCCGACCCTCGCGAAGTGGATCATCTTTGTCAATCTTCCACCTCAAAAATGAAATCAACTTGAAACGTCATGCTGCTGATCTGCTTTGGCCACATCATTTCCGATTGTTCACGAGCAATGCGTCGCTGGTCAGTGAATACATTCTATGTAATTAGAACATAAGTCTAATGGAGAATTACTTGTCATCTGAGTCCATGCTTTCATTCCCGGCCAACATATCGCAGAATGTCGGAGCCATCTAAAGACATGTGGATATAGGGCTGGATGCTCCATCTGTTGATTTTATCTCCTGCAAGCCAACTTGATTGGCGCCAGCTCACCTGCATCCCTGCAACAAATGAACCGGTGTAGTTTGCCTTGACCTCTCAGAACTCAGCGTTTGTCCTTCAATGATTCCTTCCAAGGATGCAGGAGTCTGTATCAAGTATCATTGCCAGCTTGTTGAAGGAGGCAAACAAAAAATAAGGAGAGAGTCTTCGATCCGAAAAAAAGGGAACTTGAAATACGTTGCATGGTAGTTTGTCATAGTCCCTCTAATACCCTTCAAACATCAGGCTATCAGTTCGCACTATCCACATCTGCTGAAGTCCTTTACTGATGTCAACTTTTCCATCCAACCCGGCCATCAAGCTGATCTGACCTATAGGCTGAATCAACCCCTGATTGGTATGATGGGGGGGTCCACATGAACAGCAAACTCATGCAGTTATTCCATGTTATTCCTACATATTCCTACTGTTTGAAGGTAATCCCTAAAGCAATCAATATTGATCAACATGAATCAAGGTTTCTGAATCCAGGGTTGACATGGCCTGGAATTTCTGCCCTGCATTTTTTTCAAGTTTGACCCATCCTGACAGTTCCTACCATGTCACAGACCCCCGAATCTTCCCCCGGCGCTGGAGGGGAAAGACCTGCAACTCCTTCCAAACCACCTGCGACACTCCAGGCACCAACAGCCACAACCCGGTTGGGAATGGGGGAATGGGATGGTGCTTAGTTGTGGATCGGGGCATTCCCCAATTCCCGACGTTTCGCACCAGCAAGTCATTGGACTTGGGGAAGTGAAAACACACATCTGTGAGTCTATGTTTGGAATACGCTTAATTCATGTTGGAAATGCACGAGTTTGTAACAAGTATCCATGTTCTCAAGCTTGTCCAACTGTTCACCAAACCTCATGTGGACAGCCACTGTGGACAAGTGCATGATGTGCATGTATCTAATAGATCATAATGTATTATAATATATTATAATATAATATGATACAATATAATATAATCTAATATAATATATATGATGTATTATATATATGTATATCTACGATATATACTATATATATATACATATTACCTGGCATCTAAAATCTCAACTCTATATAGTACCTTTGTGAACGTCCCTAAAATTGAGGAACCACCAGAAACTTGATCATAGATTCTGATGCCACACAATTCTGCGAGTCACCAAGTCCGTACCCCCATGGCGCAGCGCTATAAAAATGCCGCCTGTTTGGCGGAAGAGAAACAGCGCTCACAGAGATCATAGTCACAGGTCCTGGGGTCTGTGGAAGTTGATTTGATGGAAACCCACGAACTATAAAACGAACATAGCTATTGAAAATGGCCATAGAAATAGTGGATTTTCCCATGAAAGCATGGGATTTTCCATAGTTATGTGAGTTTACCAGAGGGTAGTTGATGTTAGTTGTATATCCCCAACCATAGTTGTATCCCATGAACCAGGGTTGTCTCCGAGCTTTCCTCATGGGCTCTTCCCCCCATCATCCAAGTCGTCAGGAGCCTTTTGGTAAACCCATGGGTTTTGGGGGATGTCTGGACGGCCAAATTACTCCAAATGACTACCTTCACAAATCACAAACCTTGACAGGAAGAAATGAAGGATGTAATGCAGGATACGAATCTTGGCATTTCTTTTTCTGGATGTTTGGAGGGACAAATGGACAATATTTAAGGTCATATTACATGAAATTCCTGTGTTGAGGCGGGTTTTGAACTGCCAAGTTAGATTGTAATAGCATGTAATAAATAACATATAAATAATAACCCAACAAAAAATAGAAAAGTTAATCTTCACTAGAATGTGGATTTACTGTTCTATCTTTTCGGGGGATGGCTATATGCCAGGAATACTCGTGCTGTCTACCGGGACCCTGCCAGAAGTGCTCCTGCATCGATAGGTGAAGCTGCAGTCAATGCGTTTGGAGCACCTGGCTCTCAGGCGGCTCTAGGCCCGGCCGGCGGCTGGTCACTTTGTCGAAGTCGCCATCCAAAAACAAAACCAATGGAGATGGCTTCAAACCATCAGTTCTTAAAAATTGTTTGTTAGATAAGCTTTTAAATCTAAACCCCTCGGTGCCCACCTATCACAGAGTTGAGAGCCCACAGCGCATCCACAAAGTTGTAGTGGATGCCTCAGTGCACTTTGGGAGATTACAGGTTGGAGGTCTTTTGGAGACCCTAATTGTACTGATTAAAAAAAACAAATCTAAAAAGATCTGCAAAGAGAGTAGCTGGTGATTATTTGAGTATGACTCATGACCATTTGATTGTGATGATCATCAGATTATATCATTGACAATTTGGACTGTTGCCGGGCAGTGTTTTGGTGAACATCAACCCTCAACAAGCTCATCATCCACTTAGATTGACTTGGATGGGCCATATAATGGAGTCAGTTTGCTGATTGATAAGTGGATTACGAATCCTGAAAACTGGTTATTATGTATATATATATATATACATATTATGCATATATATATATGTATATACACATATGTGTGTATAGCATCCTAAAAACCAAATGTTCTGATGGGTTGTAGTTATAATCTATACTCCAGGCACCAGTCCCATTTAACTCCGAACGCCCGTCGAACTGGCAGAGTTTTTTTTTTTCCGAGACACGCTTTCTTGCATTGAAGGGGATGACTCGCCTGCCACCATGGTGTCTTCCCATGCCCTGCTGAATTACAAACAAAATCTCAAAGGTACTAGCAATGGAAATGAAACAGATTCTGATGGTCCCCAAATCATCCAAGAATATAACATTGTTGGTTGATAATCAGTTCATCTTACACTTCTTACCCTCTGGTGATCAGCTGGGAAAGGCACCATCGAACGAACGTTCCCTCCATGGCTCGGGAATTTTTGCCATGCTGACACCGGAGGGTTTTATGTTGTAAAGTGGGACTATCTCCCACATCTCAATGTCCCAAAATTCTATGGCATTCACCACATTTCGGGTAGGTAGCTACCATATCCTACCACATGTAAGGTCTATCTAAGGCCTACTTGGAATATTCTCTCAAACTATTTCTGAAATATGGTGACATACCTCCACTTGAAGTCATCAATAGGCCAGGGATGTCTTAGTAAACTACATCCTTCACTTTCTGATGAAAGTCTCCCAGTATTGCCGAAGTTCAGTTTTCTGGTGATATCCCCACCATGTTTCGGTGGTGTTTTTTCCAAACCACGGGATCCTCACGACCCAAACATAGGAGCGCGGAGGTCGGAATGTGACCCATGTTCCGCAGTGAGGATTTCATCAGGATTGCTCTCAAGACACCAGGATTGAACTCCCCAGAGATGTTTGGGGATGGGTTGATCAAGAGGTGTCACACCTGCCCTTTTTGCCACCTCTGGGGTGTCACGATCCTCCTTCGTTGCCTCGATTTGTCAACCGGCATAGTTGGATCGTAAGGCCACCATGCTGGGGAAAAAAAACATGTCGATATCAACGGGGGATTCTGTGGGATTGCGAATCACAACAAAACCTTCACATAGCCAGAAAATCAAATGGTTTTTGTAGACTATGCACTATGAACCAAGCAAACCAAAGTTTACCTACTTTGCCCATCTGGTAAGATCTATAATTCAATCCATTAAAGTGAGGGTTGAACCACCAGGTTCATGACCGCATGGCCCCAAACGTTTGAGTCGTTTTCAGCAACACAATGGCACTATGGTCCCAAGAGTTTGAACCTAGATTGGACTCATCGCTAGAAGTCCCGAATTGGGATACCTTCTAGTAATCTAACATACCCATCGAGAAAAAAAACTGTTTCATGGTGGCAAAATCATCGATTTCTATAGGCCATGGCTTCCAGTTCGAAAACTGTATTCCAATTCCAAATGGACTGCACTCGTACTTGCAGGCCGGGTATTTACCGGAATAGTCATGCAAGCAACCTCCAAAACTGGCCAGGGCGGCTCAGTGCGAAGTGGAAATATCACCAGTAATTCCGGATGCCTCTCAAAAATGAAATGGCCAACCTTATCTCACAACAACTCAACAACATGGACTTTAACAGTTTGGGTATCACGTGCACATGCTTGATCATTATCATCATAAATCACCATATGACTATGATGTTCATGATGTTTATATTCTATTTAACATTGGTCAGCGTGAAAGCATTGCAATAATTGATAGTTCTTGACCTATTGTCCTTGTGTACTTTACTGCATCAATCGCAATCAGTATCATCGATAGTAGCAGTACATCTATGAACAAGTACATAGTTCTATTATCATATATTATCTATCGACACACTTTCTTGCTATCTTACAATACAGTGTAACTATATATTAATTTTATCACATAGCTATGCTATTATCTACCATTATTTACTATCTAATCATTGTTGTAATTCATCGTGCTTGACTTCAACAACGACAAAGGGACCTCGTACGCAGGCGCGGCACCCGCAGCGGCGAAGCCGCACTCCATGGCTGGGATAAGCCTGTAAAATAATAGGGGGAATATCTTCTATAAACTTAGTGTCTTGGAATAGTGAAATTGAATCCATCGATATACTTCGAACTGTTTTTAGCAAACAGGAAAGACCATTTGCTGGACTGAAACTGTGTTTTGGAGAGGCAAACTGAGGCTTAATTATGCTGTTTCTTTGATCGATCGGCCCAAACGATGGAGCTTTTTTTAAGATTGACTTGATGGACTAATCTTGCAACTGCCACTCTCAAACCTGAAATCAGCCCAGTTCGTGGGTC
Source organism: Symbiodinium sp. clade C Y103 (assembly GCA_003297045.1). NCBI lineage: Eukaryota > Dinophyceae > Suessiales > Symbiodiniaceae > Cladocopium > Cladocopium sp. clade C. The sequence continues at coordinate 158,923 of BGPT01000320.1, read as the reverse complement.
AAATTAGTGATGGCTGCTGTCACTGTTCGTGGGTCAACTAAGTTGCTTAAACGTGTTGCGTGGCTGCTGTCACTGTAAGGCTACCCTGCGGTACAAATAATGCGATTTATCATCATGACATAAGATGCGCAAAATACATCCTCAAATGGGTTTGTCCGCAAGGCTATGGAAAACTGCTGTATGCGCATCATCATTCTCCCAACTAAATGTGCCATATTATGATGTTCTTGTTTACAGTAACCACTTCAATTGGGTGTACATTATCCATTTTTGGAAAAAAAAACAGATGAAAAATGCCTCAGTGGCTTAAATCTTCGATACCCTGCATTCCTCAAACGCAGAGCTGATTGGTGGTTTCAACAACCCATCCCAAACACAGTCCTTGGGAATCATCATCCCAAATATGGTTAACATGTGTCAAACAATATGAAAAAACAACATAAAACAACTAAGTATAGTGTCCCGTTCATGGCACAAGGGTAAAGTACAAGGCACTACCAAACTACCCATCCAAGGTTGACACGGAAACTGCGTCAGCGACATTGCTCAAGAACAATTTTCACGAATATGATGGTTTCCAATATGAAACCATCCAAAGCTGCGGACTCTGCCGATCTTGAACTAATCTTAGCAAACACACTGCACTTCCCAAATCTGAAACCATCAATTTCAAACGATTATTTTTGCGGGTATACAATATATTCACCATCATCAATATATGAAATAAGATGGATCCATCTTACAAGGTGAGTCCCCCAAACGAAAGCTAAGTTGACGCACATAACTTGATTTACCTTTGGGTTTACGGAGGATGTAACTATAATTACTGGGTATAAGGGGGCCGTATACCTTGCGGTATCGTCAGGTCGGTCCGGTGGCGACAAAACGTTGGTCTTTTCCGACGCCGACGGTCGCGTGTCAGGCTCCAGTCGGCAGCACCTGCGTGGGCCGGGTGGATCAATTCTCCGGGCTGGTGGATACCATCATTTACCCTCCTCAATGGATTGGTTAATGGGAAAATTTACAGGAAACCATGGATTTTCCCATGAAATATAGGTGTTTCCTCTAAATTTTCCCTTTAACCAATCCAATAACCTCCGGATCCCTTGGATCAGTTATGGTAGCGAATGATTTATATATCTCTTCTACATGGTGATTTGCCATAGCTGCTATCATTCGAAAGGGTGATTTGCCGTTCTGAAAAATAGGGAAAAGGGATTCGGCTTCGGGCTTGCCTATGTTCAAACAAATCAGTGTTCATCAACAGAAGTCGGGGATGAAAACCAGTGGCAGCAAGCCGGAACATATGGATTCAAGAAAGCAACAAATGGCCAAAACGCCAAACAGGGCCATCATTTGCTGAGGATGATATTTTTTTGCGACCAATATCATTGGATGCGATTGGAATCCTTTTAAACAAACCTACAATGTCATGAATCCTGATATTTCGTTGAACTTGGTTGACCAGGAAGTAGAAGTAGACTTGGGTGCGGCTCCAAAGTTCAGACAAAGCCACAACAAAAGGTTGACTCCGGGTATAGATTGGTTTGTCTAAAAATAGGCTATACCCCATTCCAAGTTGATCATCATGTTTTCGCGGTTTCGACACCCAAAAGGCGTTAACACACATCATCTGTGATTCATGGCCCTTTGTTTTGCTGTGCTAGAATCAGGCTTTCTGAGTGGAAGGACTTAGCCATCTATTAACATTTACTAGCTATCATCGGTATATTCTCAGTATCTATTATGTACTGAATTTGATATCTTCAATGCCGGAACTCTAGGCGCTCCTTCGAGAAATCCCTCCCTACGAAATGCACCAACCTCAGAACAGGTCCCAAAGGCCAGCTGAAACAAACACACATTTGAAACACTCTCAATTAATGGCATCTCATGAAGTGTTCGGCAAGATGCACGGCGCTCCTGCCGTTCAATCATCAACAGGATCCGCTGGAATCCTGTGGACGTAAACGAAGAATGGATCTCTACAAACTCTGGGGCCTCTATAGTTGCACGTGGGATTGTGAGATACTATCGATCCATTTGGAATTTTGCCGGGCTTGGGCATGGACATCAAATGAAGCGAAGCCATGTCCCATGATTGGAAGCTGGTTGATCATGCTTGTTGATACTGGAGTAACAAGTAAAATTCCATCCCTGATAATTATCACCGCAGGATTTTCCGGGTATTGATATTATTTAGGAATTATGTAGCAAAAAATGCTAACACGTGGTCGTAGCCAAAGATATTTTGCATGTGGGTGTTTATCATGGTTGATAATCTTTCTTCCCCTCAAACTTGTCTGCTTTATTGGGATAAATACATATAAATACCAAATGGTTGGGAGAATTCCATTGAATCAACCACTAAAATAGGAGCTGTGCCCGAGCATCACTGTGCTCTGTCAACATCTGCCAACTGCACAGGCATCTGCTGCGTTGAGCTTTCCACCCGGAGAGTTTTCAGTATGGGGAAGCCACTTTAGATATTACCCTGTGGTTATTTAACATAGCCATGGAAAATTCCCTATAAATGGAGGTTTCTAGCTGGGAAAATCATCCAAAATTAGCCAGCTATTCCGTGGCTATGTTAAATAGCCAGAGGGTATGTTCTTTTTCCAAGATGATAGAATGCACAATTGGACTTTAGGACCAGTAATTATAAACTCGCGCCATGGCGTCTTGGCCTTGAGTTACTCTTGTAACCCTGGACCAGAATTTCATCAAATGCAGAGAATTCATGCATCTTTTTACGTAGATCATGTACCTTGACATACCTTCATTTACCCCGAAAGTCCTCCAAATTCCAAATCTATTTGTATCTTTTTAGGACCAGAGCACTCGTGGGGACTGGCAATTAGATTGTTTCAGATACAGGCATCATTTGCACAACTTCGGATGAGCAAGTTACATTTGAAACGAATGCTAGCTGTGCGAGTGCTGTCAGTCGGCGAAGAATTTGGAGAACTACAAACAGATCCACCATGTCAGCGAGGCAGTATCAACATAGCAACAGATTCGAGTTTTTCTATAGAGTACCCATCTAAGGTCTTCTCAGAGATCAACAAATCGTTCCAATCACATAACTCGACTACCACAAGCGTCCCCTCCGGGAGATTAGCAGCAGACTCCCAGCAGATTTGAACCCGGCTAGCCATTGTTTCTAAGAAACCTTAACTGATCCGCAGCGTTGGTGAGGATATAGGCCATCGAATCTATGAACTCAGTGCTGTAACAAGCAACCTAAACTTATCAAAACTGGTTCTTTTGTGTTCTGGGATCTGGGCAAACTGCCACATTTTACAAGCCTAAGGCAGTAGATGGTGTCGCGGAATAAATGGGGTCTTCTTATATAAAATGGCAGTACCACCAAATCATTCAAGGAATTACACAATTTTTGTGCAATATTATAAAGGATAGATTCTTTAGTACCTGATTTAAGGTCACCCCAGCTACCTCCAGCTGTTTCATCCCAAAAACATAACAAGGGTTGACACCACTCTTCCACGAACGAGTGATACTTTGACACCCACAAAACATATGAAAAGCATTTGTGGTTCAATCGCACACCAACGCTGGTGATGCTACGAAAAACAAACATACTTCAAAAGCCACTCTCGAAACTCGCTGTGGGGTCCTGGGTGTGGGTGGCTCCTGGGTGTTGCCAGAAGATGGATCCACTATGTCTGAAAAACCTGTATACCCCCAAATGGCCATTTAAATAGGGAAAATGATGGGAATCCATTGGAATTGGGGATATTGTCAGACAAACCCACACAACAAATCTGACCCACACCCAAGTAATCAAAGCATCACAGCATTAAGCGCACTGGCAAAGTTTACGGCACCAATTCTGATAATTTAGTCAACCATTGGAGTTACAGGAAAGAAAAACAAGACCAAAAAAATGATGGACACTTCCATTATGTAAATGTTGATTCTCATATTTCAAAAGTCATGTTTTCCCGCGGTAAGAGACTACAGATCTGGTGGTGGATTCGTGTGTTCCACCATTGAAATCAATCATACAATACTTCACTGTACTTCACTAAAGTATTAGATATACAATTCCCATCCTTGGACTCACCTGCCAGTCCAGTGCATCACTGCTGTATCCCAGGGCCAGAAACATACCATGCAGGCGCTGGCAGCGCAGCTACCTCCTTGACATTGGCATGGGAGGGCCACGCGCGCGCCGTGCGTGATACACCGCTAAGGATACCGCTGCCACGTGGCTTTCTGGACGCCTCACCAGTCAGCCAGGGCATGTAAACACTTTTTGCCTTTCGTCGCTTCTTAGAGGCGACTAAGGACCAGGGCCGGGCTCGTGAAAGGGTCATGATCTTGTCATCTCGGTGAGAGAAATTCACCAGGTTCTACTGGAAGTCGATACATCAGCCCAATGAACATCAATCAACAAATCATCCTTGTAGGTATAGGGAAAATTCTGTGCAAATGCTGGCTGCGTTCGCGGTTTCTGTGCTGTTCTTTCTTTTTTTGGTTGCAGAGATGGGTAGAGATCTCTGAAGCAACCTGCCTAGCCGAAGCGTCTATCTGTTGCTGTTGGGTGGGAAACCTTGGCATACACAAGAATCCCATGGTATCGGCTAAACACCAACATGTGAGCCAATCTAAAAACCTTAAGTCATTGGCTATGTCGTATCATTTTGGGTACGCCAGAGCTTACGCCATGCTTACGCGCGTGGGTTTTTTCCTTACGCGGAGCAAATTTAGGAAGCCCATACACGAAGTCCTTACGCGGTCTTACGCAAGCGAGGGTTTGGCTTACGCCAAACGCGTTATGACAAGGCCCTTACTAAACATGTAAAGGGAGGTTTTTAGAGCGGCCCATGTGCTATTTGAAAAGTTTTCTTGACATAAACATAATTGTCTTGTGTTTTATGACTTATCTTGCCTGCCAGGCAGGTTGAAAAGAAGTCACAAATACACACACAAACATGTTTTTGCGATCATACAGTACATCCAAAATCATTCAAACATCACCGGTGCCCAGTGATTCTACACATAAATAGCAACATTTGTGTCACTGCCAATAAAATGAGGTTGCATCACCTCCACAAATATCAATGATTTCATGTCCCCCACATGACCCGATCCGCCCGAAGGCATCATTGCGCATTGCGGCATCATTGAGGCGGAGCGATGATGGCCGCCACCAGTGGGATAAAGTCGGTCGGGATGAGTCAGCAATTCATCATTCATCTCGGTTTACCACAGAATGATACCGGGATAACGCCCCATTTCATTTTGGGTATATTCATTTTCAATTTGGTCTAAGAACATTTCTTAAAGTGTTTCCATGAACACTGCAACGTGACAAATTGATGTGCAACCCCAAGCTCACTGGGTTTGTTGAAAAGAAAAAAAAATGGAAACCCCAGTATTTCGTGGGAAATACTAGGCTTTCCTGCAGTTTTCCATTAAACCAATCCAGCGACAAAAATGCAAAAATGTGAAGATACTACAAAAATCTTGCAACCTTATTCTTGCAAGCAGGTACCCTCCAGGATCACTCCTGGTAAGGAAAACCACAAACTATAACTTGGGAATTCCGATAGAAGCAGGGGAGGGAACCCACATGCATGAGTCATGTGTGAGGTTTAGACTAGGTTTCATTGTGTCATAGCTTTTCCATGCTTTTCCACTCTCAACTGGAGCACCATTGATCCAAAATGTGTCACGTCGCAAAGATCGGCGACATAGAACATACCCTGCAACAAAGTGCTTTAATACACGTGCTGTTTTGATTAAATTGATTGAATATTTTATGTTCATGAAATACTAGTCCGTCAAGTCCGGTCAAACAAAAACATGCCATTCACTTGCATATCCTACATTCATCAGTTGGTTTATGCAGTTTTTGTTGTTGGCCATCCCTATTGCATGCTGGCGAAATCCATCATTTATGTTGTTGAGATCAAGTTAAATCCCTTGATTTTTGTTGGTTCATTCAGTTTGGAGGAAAAGTTCATGCCTTTTCTTGCCGTTCCGACCCGCTCTGCTCATTGAGCAGTGAAAGTCCGAAACTCGGTTGTCTGCTACCTGGGTTGCAGGGCTAATGAGGGTCGATTGGGACAAAACGTCACCAAACCTATCACTACTACATACTGTTCGTAGTCTCGAACAATGGGGATCACATAGACCCTGGGAATTCTAGAACAAAATGAACAACTTTAACAAAAACTCTACCTACCTCCACTATGTCATGTTTCCGAATGCGTTGGTTTTGTGTTTGTGAACATATTCAAATAAACATAACACCTCATCTTGATTTACAATTTCGTTTCTCCATTTTGGAGGTCTATGTACAAAGGTATATTATCTCCAGAGAAAGATCCTCATTCACATCCACTCTGCTTCAAGGTCTATGTTTGTTGGAGGCAGGGAAAATCATCCAAGGTCTACCTTAGTGAGCGAAATGGTTCTTGCAATGTTGACCTACCCCCATGGGGCAATTCTAAAAAACATGGACCTTCCCTTTCTTTTCCTCACGATCAAGGTCTATGTTTTCATATAAAAGAGAGAGTAGTGCTTGCTTGCATATCCTTCGGGTTTCGTTGGCACAGCAAATGCTTCCACAGCTTCTGAACGTGTCAAACACTCAATGGGTGTGTCCAAAACGGGTCTAAGGTCGGAGCATTTCAATCATCCTTGTCCTGTTGGTTGAAACATACACCATCTCTTGACACTTCAAGATCTTATCTCAAGCGTGTTTGTTTGCTCATGCTTCGCAATAGCCCCCTGATTCTTGGTGTCCTCTGTATGCATTTTTTCATCATTCATCTGCATATATCCAAACATCATGACTATATAAATCCCTCGGAAAAATGGATTGATTTTCCCATCCCCCAAGGGGTATACAATCCAAACACCTTAACCATGGCACACCTCAGACCTCATTCTTTTTCTTCAGCCCGTGCAAAGGTGAGGCCTCCCAACGATAAGTTGGTGGATTAAGCCTAACCCATTGACGAATTATGGCTATATATCTATCTATATCCCACATAAATCGTAGTTACCCTCTGGTAATTGAACCTAACTATTGAAAATGGCCATTGAAATTGTGGAGTTTCCGATTATATAACAATGGTGATTTCCCATAGTTCTGTTAGTTTACCAGAGGGTAAATCCCATATAATCCCATTATTAACCATTATTAACCCATTGTTTCACCATTAAATCCCATTAAATCACCATTTTTCATGTTCATTTGCCATGGATCCCGTCGTTCCAAGGTGCTCTTGCAGGATTTTGGCGTCTTTGCCGTGGCAGCCGCTCCTTAGAAACGTCACGTTTGGTTTGTGCGAAATCCATGGAGGATGTCACTGATGTCACTTGGGGGTTTCCATAAATGGAGGTACCCCAAAATGGATGGTTTACAATGGAAAATCCTATTCAAATGGATGATTTGGGGGTATCCCTATTTTAGGAAACCTCCACTTGTTTTTTTTGTCTTGAACAAATCATCTTCCAAAATTCAGCCGGCACAGCATCAAGTCGCGAAAAAATCAAGACTTGCCATCCCCTCATGGTCTCCAAGCATTCACGGTTTTTACCTTCTGGTAAACTAACATGACTATGAAAAATAACATGTTTTATTGGGAAAATCAACTATAAATGACCATTTTCTATAGCTATGTTATGCTATGTTAAATTATCAGAGGGTAAATGTTTTTCATGGTCGTTTTGGTTCACCACGATCTACGGCACGGTTTTTCAGACGAGGAGCGGAGCATCTGCATGTACTCGGGAAAGTCCAGGAGAGAATCGCCATTTTGATCCAAATCCTGCCATGGCTTAGGGGCCTTGGCGTCCCATGGGAACAAAAACTCCCAAAGTTCAACAGAAATGTGCAAAATGATGACCCAAAACGTCCATCCCTAAGCTAGAAGGGAGAAGTGGTTTGTAAACCCATTCCAGTAGGACTGGTAGAAATGATAAGCTTCGGCCATATTCGGTGTCTTTGGTACCACGTGGTACCACCATTGTTTGTCCAACTTATCCAAGAGATCTCGCAAGAAAAATGGCAGCCAGCGACATCCCTGCATCTTCTGACTTGGACAAATAATGCCTACGAGAATGGCACAAGTAGTTGGAATCCGGCCCTTCAGCGATCTCAAAGAATGACGAAAGTACAAAAGCACACGGCCATTAAGAGGACGGGAACCTAGTATATAGTTGGGATGCTTCGAATCTGTGGATAAAACCTCGCGTAATTCTCGCCATTTCTCGCTCCTCTGAAAAACGACACTTATTGGCTATGATGGTTGGTGGCGAAGCCACATTTTGACTGGTTGGAAACCAATTATGAATGGTCGAATACGCATTTGCTATCCATCTGTATCTTTTCATCTGTAAAAACCACGATTTTAATAGGTAAATCATGGTGAATCACCGAAGAAAATGGTCCATGGGTCCATGGCTTCCATAGCTATGTTACTGGAGGGTAACCTGGTCACCATTCAGCACCACCTTTGTTGTGAGTCCTCCAAGGTGTCTTTCAGCTCGTCCATGTCGATGTGACCCAACCTCAGCTCTGCAACGGTGTCATCAAACATGGCTGGGAAATCCCCGAACTAAGCAGTGGGAAAATATTGGAAATACCTTATCGATGGGCATACACACGTATATAATATAGTTATACAATATGTATCGGAGAATATCATCACTACTACCCTATTAGCAGGGAGGGATCATACCCAAATGTAAGATACATGTTGCAATATATTTTTTGAATCCCTCGCCCCCGCAAAAAAAGCGACACCCCTGGGGGGACGTTGAGCGACCAACTATGCATTTCAAAAAAAAACACGTGGGGGATGGAAAATCATCAAACCACATGACCACATGGCTGACTTTCCATGGCTACGTTCAATAATCAAAGGGTCGTCATTGTGGATCATCATCCCATTCTTACGGTTAAAAACAACAACATGTTTGAAACTACAAACCAATACAGACCATGCTTAGCCATGGTATCCCCAAGAAACTGTTGCCACTGTGCCACTTGATTTGCCCTTCACAAATTCTGGGACTGGTGGTTTCCGCCACAAAAGTCTTGTCACGAACCAGGGACCATCCAAGAGAAAACATAACACATATTCAACAGCACCAGGCCAGGATGCTGCTTTCATCCACAGAAACTATTGGAAGCATTGCGACCTTTGAACAAAAGCATATGAAATGTGGGAGCAGATTCAACCAACAGATCTCTTGACATGAAAATATATCGCATCTCTGCCAATCCTAAGTCCAAGCGTCAAACTCTGTGCATCTCCCAAAGCACTTAAGCTGACTTCCCCCAACATCTCCCGTCATTTCGGAAGGAACATTACTTTTTTGATCCGGCAAAATTCACTAAAAACAAACATATACATCATATGATACATCGGATGAAATCCTGGAATCATAAACATATGTATAGAAAAAACATCAAGAATAAACACAAAAAGAACAACAGGGTGATCCAAATTTCCGCAGATCCCCAGGTGACCGGGCAGTTGCCCTGTGTGAAGCTCCGCGAGGTCCAGGCAGCCGTCCTGCGCTGGACCGAGGATCGAGGGATGGGAATGGATAGCTTCATAGACTCGGAGATGATCTATTTGGGCAAGTTCTTTTTGTATGGATTTATGTGAGATTTATGTGAGATATATATGAAATTTACAGATTTACATGTGATTTACATTTTGTTTACCTGACATTTATATATGAGATTATATGAGATTTCAAAGCATATTTATATTAGGGAGTTCTATGGGGCTTGGACCCTCCAAGTACCTGCGAAGGACGAACGTCCCAGTCGTCACGATGGGCCAATGGGTGACCCTGTTCTGATTCGAGGTACTTGGAGGGTCTAGGTATGGAAAACCAATGTAAATCTAACATAGATGATCTATTTAAGGGGATGTTTTGGGGAATACCCTCTGGTAAACTAACATAATAGCTACTAAAAATGGCCATTGAAATAGTTGACTTTCCAAAAAAAAAATCGGTGATTTTCCATAGTTATGTTAGTTTACCAGAGGGTATACAATGTATTTTGGGGGATGCTGACATGGATATTCTGGGAAGTATTGGCATTGATGTTTTTGTTGAGATTTGGCATTGCTGATACGAATCTATAGATTGTTGTTATATTTGTTTCGTATTGGCATTTCCTTTGAGACAACAGCTTGCTTCTTTGGGGTCATTTCTTGGGATGCAGATGTGAGATGATGTGAGATGTACAGGACAGCAATGAAATAATGAATGGGGAAATGGGGACATAATGGGATATGATATTATTTGTACACATTACGATTTGGGTGTGTCTGAATATGGGGTATAGTCACACCTATTTTCAAAATGGTCATTCTCTTGGCGAACACGATGGTTCAGCATCGTGGCAGTTCCATTTGTGTTGCTTGCAACGTATGTGCAGGTCAGCCAACGTCTTTGTTTGTTCGGTGCTGAGACGATTTCTCAACACAAATACGGCATCTTGAAACTATTTCTTCAGTACATCGATAGAGCTATCCCTAGTACAATATTCATTGCTTTCATATATCCCTCACATAATTCGTGGTTCAGCCATCCCAAAGATAAATCCTTACTATGTATGTCTTACTGTATAGTAGTTCTGCAATTATTTTGAAAACATGAAACGACCAAGCCCTGAATTCCGGGAAATTCCGGGACATCTGCTTGGCTTGCTTGGTGCTTTCAACACCGACTGTTGCAAATTTCAATCAGCACTTTGGAGTGAAAATAGTACCTGCATGATGTTGTTGTTTGTGGAAGGCCAAAGGCATTGGCAGCATTTTTTTAAGCACGCACAGCTCATCTGGTGGGCCGGGAACCTTCGAGCTGACAATCCTTAAATTTGCCATGGTCAATCATACATGATGCACAAGACACATATGGCTATGAGTCAAAACCCTGGTACCTAGTGAACATCAAAATAGCTTGTAAATGGATGTTCATCCCATTAAAATGGATAATAATAGGTTTTGACCCATCCCTTATCACATGTTCACTTCTGTGATCCAGGTACTGATCACCGTGGCGAGTATCAAAATCATCATGGTAATATCATCAACATATTGACCATCACTGTCAACAGTATAGGAATCACAATCAGCATCATCAAAAAACAACCAAACAACAAACAACAACAACCAAAAAACAACTCAAAACAGAAAAGCCCCAAATTTTCTGAAGATCACCTCCAGTAACAATTACAGAACAAGAACCAGCAGCAACAATTTCGCCTTGTTCTTGTCCAACGAGTTGAAGGCTTCTCTACAGACAGCCTCTGTAAGACAAGTCTTCCTGGGCCGGATGGCTATGAACGTTTATAACGTTTGAAGTAGATTAGCTGGGGAACAAAATTAGTAGCCATTATAAATGGCCAAGCTATAAGAGCTCAATGTTGATTTTAAAAAAACAAATGTTGTCTGCTAGTTGAGTCTTTTTATCATCAGCATCATTCTGAGTTTGCTCAGGTTTGCCTGCAGACTTGCCAGAAGCGAAGACGTGGCTGTGACCATCATGATCCGTCACTAATGGGTTAAAACTTAAGGACGGACCAGTGAGCCAGAGATTGAGTGGTCATTTTGAAGACGTCCTATTTTGAGATCTCTGGACCCCTACCTACATCAACAACTTGAGTGGCTTTGTTGGCATGGCTCAAAACCAAGTACCTTCACAGTTGGATGGTCAACTGCAAAACAAATGCCAACCTGAAGAAAACACGAGAATTTGGAGGACTTTGGGAATGTTTGAAGTCAAGCACATACCATGTATTCTCCATCAAGCCGTCCGGTCTCGCCCCTGCCCGCGCCTATCAAAGGTCGCGGCCAGAAACTCTGTGTAAGTAAAGTCCTGAAGAAACGAAAAGGGGGTCCATGACTTCTCTCAATTCAACCAACACCCCCAAAGGTGACCACTCAAAACCCTGATGCCCTGTAGTTCACTCCAAAATAGATGGTCCAGTGATTGATGGTGATTGATGGTTTTGGATGGTTTGGCATGTCCCCATATGTGCAATGTTCAACAGTTGGAATGTACACATACTGGGGGATGCGTGTCAATCCATTAGTAGAGATTCAAATAACCCTTTAGGAGGATTCTTTTCATGGGACAATTAACTAGGTGACCATGACCATGGCACATATAGATCTGGCTGAATTGAAATAATTCTGGGTAAATTATTGTATTTCACAAACTTGAATTAAGGCCACCGATCTTCCCTTAGAGGGCACTGAAATTAAGGCCATTTGGGCATGATTTCCCTTATTTACCATGATTCCAGTGAGGTCGCAGTGAGGGCGTTGTAAGTTTCCCAGATAATTCACTCACTCAGTGGCCAATTGGAGATGAGTCCCCGAATCCTGACCATCATTCCAGTGACGTCAGGCCGTCATTATAATCTATCATTCATCATAATTTATCTAAATAAATGATACCCAAATATCAACTACTTGGGACATGATTCTATAGTAATCCCAGATAGAAAAGGCAATTGCTGCTCAAACAGTGATAAATTGGTTCCCATAGAATGCCCATCAAATGGTTGGTTTGAATCCCATAGAAATACCAGAATCATCTATTCCCGTTATCATCTCATAATATTCCCATGATTGTCCCAGCTAGAAACCTCAATGTGTAGTGGATTTCCTAGCCAGCGACGTTTGATGACTCTGCAGGCTAACTCCCATGGAACATATCACATCAAGATCCATCAAGTATCTACTATCATCAATGATTCACCACTATTCACCATCATTTCACCATTCAATTTCCATGATATTCCCATAATATCATTTGGAATATACATCCCCATCATATTCCCAGTATATTCATCACTAGTTTTAATAGTCTTACTATTTAACCATAGCATTTCCCACAAACTCCCATTTCATCATCATTATGGATAATTCTGGAAATGGGAAGTACTAGATCATACACATCCATTCCATAGATCCATTCCTATTTCAATATGGCTGTGTCTGAAAATGGGCTATGGCTACATCCTCCAAAAGGCTATTTCATATCATTTCATAGGGAAAATTATGATAAACCATCAAAAAAATTGGGGTACCCCCTTGAATCATCCACATTTCAATCCGGATTTTCCATCAAATACCCTCTGGTAAACTAACATAACTATGGAAAATCACCATTTTTAATGGGAAAATCCACTATAAATGGCAATTTTCAATAGCTATGTTAGTTTACCGGAGGGTAAACCATCCAGCTATTGGGGTATCTCCATGGACACCTCCAGCGGCCTTCAGGTACTGGCCGCTCTTATCTGCGTCCCAGTCGCGGAAGACGCCTCGGGAAGTCGCCGTTCAGCGGCTTATGAGCGATGAAAAATGCTGGGTGAACATGCCCATGTGACCCATCTAAAATCACGCCAGAATAGCGGTTGTTTGAGGTTCTGACATGTTTTGTTTAGTCAAATTGAGGTTCGAAATATGTCAAAATAGAGAGGTTGACCATCGAAAATAGAGGCCAAAACAAGCTTTTCACCATTTTTCACCTATGAATTTCATTACACTTGGGGTGGGGTCGCCATCGGTCCATGTGAGGTCCATGTGGGTTGGAGAAGGGGTCCCGCAGAATCCTAGGATTCCACCCTGCAAAGCCACCACGAGTTGATCATCGCGGTAGAACAAGGATGGTTTTTGATGGTTTTTGATCCTAAATTTGCCAGGGTATTCTTGTACAAACGTTCAACACCATGGATCTTTTCAAATTGGGTCTGAAATTGGGGAACGATTTGAGAGTCGATCAATGTTGATCATAATTTTCCTCGCTAAAATGGCCTCAGCTTGGGGTATTCACCATTTTCCAGATACACCCTGGGTTTACTATAAAAACTTTGCAGCCAAAGCGCGTTCCACCTCCCGTCGATTCATTGCCTCGATAAAAACGAGGAAGGAAGCGGCGGTGGCAGGGTCGATCTTGGACCAGTTCCAACACAGCAAACCTTTACCCAGTCTACCCTCCTGTAGGTCATTTCATTCGGAACTCCCATGAATTTCCCATATCTTTGTGGTTCTTTGGTATGTTTAGCTCAGGGTAAAACTCCCACCAAAAAATCCAAAACCCCAAAAAAACATAGTGTGTACAGTACCTCCCCCACAGCCAGGCATTATGTTCCAAGTTTTGAAACCTGTACGCATGGGTGTGAAGAATGACCCAGAAACAATGCATAGCTCATACTAAGCATATCCAAAATTTTGGGTTGTCCCTGAGGCTACTGTGTATTTTTGACCTACCCAGACCCAAATCTTCACACAATTTTGCGTGTAAGTAGTTGAATTCCAAACAACAAAGATAATAATGACAATACTACAATACGTATCTGAATTAAACACAAACATACAACACATCCGGCTTTCTCTGCACAACATATGGTATATCTCATTCCATCCCATGTGTTACCATCACTTTCCCCTGGAACATAATTGTCATAAATTGTGGGTAAACGCCATTTTCAGGCACATCCAAGTCATCAAGTCGTTATGTTTGTGGTATCTCATGATATACCCATACGAGTATTATCTACGCCTATTGCAGCAACATATGATATGTCTTTTTAAAACAAGTATTTCATTCCCACTATTGTCATTTGTTACTGTCATATCCCACTATATCACTACTATTATATTATCATACCATATCGATCCAAATGGTGGAACATAGAGGTTCCATAGTCATAGGTGTACCCCCAAATCACATTATAAACATGTATAAACCATCCAGCTATTGGGGGTACCCCCATGACTATGGCTTCCCCACAAATGACCAGACCCATGAATCTCGGCTTTTTTTGGGTGGTGAACTCTGTAGACCCTAGGCCTTGTCGACTTTTCCCTCTTCCTTCAGACTTCTAAGCTGTCGCTCCACCTCTGCCACCTCGATCCGAAAGATTGGCAAATATTGGCAATATTTGGCAATATTGACGTGGATATTTGGGAGTTGGATATTGGGAATAGTGATATTGATACTTGGGAAGAGTTGATTGGATTTTGTTCGATAATTGGAAGATATTCTGAGATCTATTGTAACTTGATTGTGATTGTGGATACCCCAATCTAATATGTCCATTCACCAAGGCAACGACCTGGGGGGCCTGACCTGAGCAACGGATAAATGGCCAACCAATAAAGTGGGCTGATTGGACTCATAGCTACCCCGATCAACTCTAAGATACGATAACGATATCACCCAAATCTCGAATGTGTATGAAAGTGGTGTTTTATGGTGTTTTCTTGGTTGCTTTAGAAAAAAAAAACGATTTCCAGCTGTGGCTAAACATTCAGCCCATTCACGAAGGAGAAGGTTCTCATCCCACCCCAGCAATGTCTGACAAAATGATGCAACATAAGACATAAGGGACATTAAGGAATGGCAAATCCTACAGGTTTCTCTATGTTTTTTTCATCCAAGACCTCCGCCTCCCTCCTTCAGCAAAGCAGCTGAGATCTGGCCATCGCCATCCACGTCCATGCTGATCTCAGCGAAAAACCGGCTGGATTTTGGTACGATTCGCAGATTTACAGAAAACCCATGGTTTGAGTAGCCTCGGATCTAAGATTTTCCTGTGATTCTTCAACCTCCCAGCAAGCAGATCGTAGAAATTGATTTTTTGGACAATTTGACCAGCCGCTAGTAGGTCCAACCAGAGGATCGCACAATTCTTTTTTGGATCCATGAAGTGCTGGATGCTGGACTTGGAATGACTTGGATCAATCTGTGATACATTTCTGGCTCAAAGGAAAAAACACGCAAATATCAGTCCTTTGGATCCCTTTCATGGATTAAGAATATCAACTACTCAATATTTCGGAGCTATACCCAGTGGGAATCGGAAAGCCTCGCTCCATGGGACATCCGTGCAAATCCCAATGTTTTTGTAATCTAATGATGGATGTGTTTGATATGTTTTGATGGGGATGTTCCAGTGCAAGGTTTGATTTCCGAAGGCTACCTATTTCATCCTATTTCAAGGTCCACGGTTGGGCCGCCCTGCGAACAAATCCCGCGCTGCTTTCACATGCTCCTGGGCGTGGCACTCCCACCGGGTCTATGGTCCCAAACACGGGTAAAGAAGGGATTGATGAAACGAGGGTGATCTCACCGCAAGTTGAAGTGAGAAAGCAGCTCCATTTTGATGTTCTTTATGGATTAAAGTTCAATGATATTGAATAATAATGGTATTTTTTTCCAAACTGATTCCCACCCGTGCCATGTGGGCATGGTCCTGATAAGTAGGAGTATTTTTTTTGTCAGATATGATTTTCATTGATTTTTCTTATTGGGTAAAGAAATCAACTCTGAAGCATCAAACTGTCACATCCAGCCCTGGTAAGCTCTAACATCAAATCCGCAAACTTTGGATCTGCTGAACAGACATCGTTTCTCTGCTGTGGAATGTCTCGGATCTATTCATCACTTGGGGTCCCATTCGTTGAGGGTACTAAACATCATATATATATATATATTCCTTGCATATGCATAAACCTAACAGGACTTAAGTAGGTTTAAATATAGGTAGTATATAATCCATTATAATCCCATTTCTTGACATGGGTCATCGCTAGGCCTCTGGTCCAACCATGTCAAACCCTCCATGGGACCACCAAGGCGCGTCGGCTAAAAGGCTGGCAATGGTGGTCAACGAGGCACGCCTGACATCTCGGACATCGAGATGGAGGGGTAGCAACAGACTGGGTCTCCACAAGTAAGAAACATCGACGGAAAAAGGATCTGTTCATATTATAAGACTAGTAGATTATGTCTGAATAACAATGGATCATATACATAGAATAGTAGATGATCATATTGGGCGAATACAAAAGAGACGCCCCAATTGCGATAGATACGGATACCCAAACGATCTCTTCATGATCTCATATAACCTCCACAAAGGAGATCATGACAGAGTCCCTAGATATTTCAGATCGTTTTGGGGACCAACATAGCATACTCTGACTTTAACATAATATACTAAAGATGTGATTGTTGAACAACAAAACACTGTGGATATTACTACAAAATACCAGCACACCGGTGATTTAACAGACAACACATGCAGGAAATATCAGCTTGACAGCAACAAAAACACATGTAATAGTATATAATATTATATATATATATGACTTGACGCATCACCAGGACCTACCACAAAAAGCTGTTGTAGCATCCCTTGTGATAAACTAACAAAAATCACTGGGGGGAAAGCAGGTGATTCACCTATGTTGAGCCATGTATTGCCAGGTTGCTCAGATCAAGTTCAAAATATGTAGCACGTCGCATGGGTGAAACAGGCAGTAATTTGCTGATTATTCAGTCACTCATCCCAAAACACATGTCAAATGTTAATGGTATCCAAAATGGCAAAGACAAAAATACTACCCTCTGGCAATTTAACATAGCTATGGAAAATCATCATTTCAATAGACAAATCATCTATGTAAAAATGGGAGAAAATCCATAGCGATGTTAAACTATCAGAGTGTATGCAAAAAAAAACATCGCATTTAACCACAAAAAAATCAGTTCATCTCCAGCAAAACGTCAGCTTCAATTCATCCCCCAGGTCCCCAGGCTTCAGCTTGTTACAGGAGCGGAAGAGCTTCAACTCATCCAGGAGTCCATAGCCTTGGGTATCAAGCGGAACGGCTCACACCGCTGCGAGTTTCATGGTAAAAGTTTTGTGAAATGAGGGGATGACGAACCAAAGTTAGATCAATTGGGGTAATCTTAACAAAGCTATACTGTATAAAAAGCACGTTGAACAGCAAAATCATCTATCAAAGTTATCAAGTTCCATAGATATGCCATGATACAAACAAGCTTGATACAACTCGAGCTCGTGGACATGGTCCCAGCATGGGAGATCGCCGAAATATGAAATGACAACAACATTGGCAATATTTCGATGTTAGATATCTATGCCTAAATCCATTCATCTAAATCTAGATCTATAGATCATAACTATACATCCATTTATCAGATATTTAGATTTAGGTCATATCATATGAATGGAAAATCACCATGCTTAATGGGAAAATCAACGATTTCTATGGTCATTTTTAATGGCAAACTGTTAGTTTACCAGAGGGTACCCTCTGGTAAATTAACATAGACCCTAAAAATCACCCGTGTTTAGTGGAAACTAATCTTCCAACCTCTATCTGGCAGGGTCTATGATAATTTACCAGAGGGTATATCCTATCTCAATCTCTGACTACTGATCTCTATCACCAAATGCCAGGTTCCCGCGCGCGGAGGCATTTCTTCCATTTGCGGCAAGGCCTTTGCCAGGAAGGCGTCCTCAAATTCAGTGGCTGAGGACATTTGGGGAACATTATGGGAACATATAGGAAAATCTGGTAAAAAACTGGAACATATAGGAAAATCTATAAACACATAATTAGGGAAAAAAAAAAGAAATATAGGAAAAATCTATAAACACATAATTAGGGAAAAAAAGTATATATAGGAAAAATCTATAAATACATAATTAGGGAAAAAAAAGGACATATAGGAAAATACCTTGTGAGACTGTAAGTGGGGCTGATTTTTGGGCTTCAAACACCTTCTGAAAGAAGGTATCCGGAGCACTAGGCTATGGAAAATATAGGAGGAATCCATGAGAATCCACAAAGTAAATATCTATAAATGAAGGTTTGTAGCTGGGAAAACTCAACTATCTGGGATGTGTTTGGGAGTCTTGCCCTTTGGTAACCTCACATGGCTATGGAAGGCATGGTCCATTTTAGTTCATTGATTTACCTATAAGAGGAGCAGCACCTTGACAGTGCATCATTTTTCGTTAAATCATTTTCATAAAACCGTTGGTTCAATGGCGGAGGGTGCAAGTGCTTTTGGGCTTTACCATGGTTTACCACAGTAACAGTAGGACTTGGATAGGACTTAGATTAAATGATATTATTAATTGCTCGTCCAAGTCGACTAGTGAACAACCATCAATCAACATCTATGATCCATGGTTCCATGCTTATAACTGATCAAGCATCAAATATTCATCAATTGCATAATTAGGTCTTGTTTCCATGCTTGGAGACGGGTACCTGGGCTTTCCTTGTGTGACTCCGAACCCCCCTTGCCCCGTACCCTTTGCATTAACAAACTTTGGCAAGTCGTTTGGGAAAATTCATGAGTTTCGCTTTACCACGTCTTTTTGTGGAACCCCCCCCCTATTTGGGTTTTAAAACCTTGATCAAACCTCCATATTCAAGGGAAAATCGACGGGAAACATCAGGAAATTCCACAAATTTCACTATCAAATATTGGGGTTTCCCATGGTTTCCTGCCAGTTGTCCCTTGAAAAACCTTAAACATCCTCAAGCATCCATCAACATTTCTTTCTGAGACATTTCGGTGGATGAAATCGCTATCACTCACCAAGGTTTATTACCTGTTCTGTGCCTCCCCCGTCCTGCAATGCTCTCTCCGCAGTAGGGCGCTGGGATGGTCGACTTAAGAGTCTTTTCTGGAAAACTGCACACTCCTGGTGAGGGGTGGAATCCAGTTCAGTAGATGAACGTAGATATCCCCAAACTGCCAAAAACAGACTCCAAAGGGACAATGTAATTAGCTACAAGATCTATACACATACATAGATATATCATTTATAGCTTGTAATTCTGGATGAATTATAGTAAATTCACTGATCATAGATTAGAGTATGGGTATGGATCAAGAGTGGATTTTCAGAACCCGTTAGCATAATTCCTTCTATGGGATAATTGGATGACCATAGCTCACATAGCATGTTTTGACCATGGCACATATACATCTGAAATGGGTATAGTACTCGTACAACTGGAGGGTTAGTACTGACAACTACCAAAATCAGTGGTTTAGTTACATGAACATAGATATCTTTAGATCTGTATATCCCAAAAAGCCAAATCAAATATGGTTCTAATCAAATCATATGGATGTAGGCCCTATAGTTTATAGTTGTGGATGAATTATATTCACTGATCTGAAACCTGCCGTTATCTTAGGATAGTTGCGCTGAATCCTAACCAGTAGTCCAGTGAGGTCGTTATAATTTACTCAGATAGAACTGTATAGTACAGATATGTAGCATCTATAATTCATATACCAATACATCATCTCAAGGGAAAACCATATGTGCCATAGTCAAAAGTTGAACTATATATAATTATATTTACCCAGATTGGGGGATGGTCATCAATCCATAGGGATTTTAATGATGTTTTATGTACCTCACAGGTCATGTTTGGGGCTCGAGGGTTCAAAATTCAACCCCCATGACGTTGGGATGTACCAATTTATGTGAAATTGTCACCTACCCTCTGGTGAACTAACATAGCTATTGAAAATGGCCATAGAAATAGTGGATTTTCCCATTAAAAATGGTGATTTTCCATAGCTATGTTAGTTTACCACATGTTCGCATCTGTTCCGATGAGTTGGGATGTTCTGTGTTTGTTCCGAACATCGTTGATGCTTGCTGCGAATTTTCTGGTGGGATTTCTGGGAATACCTGGTTGCTATCCTTCACTGTTAGATTTTTTGGTTGGATGAGAGTTACAATTGTTGTTGCTGTTGTCTTGTGGGTTTTGGATCTGTGATTCGTTCACGTTACGTGTGGATTTCAACGTTATGAAGTACTCCAATCAGTTGATCCAAGTCCCGATCCCATCTCCTAGTTGTCTTACCGCTTCTGCCAATCAATAGTGGTTCATCATGGTTCATCGACATTCCGTTCATCTCCATCTAGGTTCAACGATTTACCCGATTCGTTCCCAGGCTTGATCTCTATTTCTACGTAGACCCTCCATTCGTACCTATTCAAACAGCTATATCAGCCCATTTTGCTGGCTACTTTGTTGGGTCGACTCAGTCTACAAAAGTGAGAAAAATGATTCACAGCCGCTACCAACGACTCACCAATCCCTAAAATCGACTCGAATCCCAGGTGCGCCTGCGAAGCATCGCACCAATACTTGGTGAAGTTAATCCGCGACACTCGGATCTGCGGGGATCCCATGGGTAGATCGTAGGTCGTGGCGCACGGGAGAGTCGTGGTGTTTTCTGGTGATTCCCAGATGATAAGCTCCGAGTGGAATAACCCCCCGATCATCAACCAACCGAGGTTTTTGAGTAACACAGTTCATCTAAAATCCTTCCAGGAGAGATTGGCAAAGAAAGAAAGTCTCGCATCCAATCAACAAAAAAACTGTAAAGCAAGGGCGTCGAAATGAATCTGGTTCAGAAATTTGGTTGGAGAAATATTGTTAAACATCGCAAGGGCACTGACAAACGATCTAAAAAGGGGCGCCTGGCTGGTGCTGTCACAATTTTGGACGACTCTAATCATCTCAAACGAGGATACCTACAGTGATCTCAAGTGTGATGCGTATTTAGGACTCTTCCACAAAAATCAGTTCTGATCATGTGGATAAACCATTGGTTTAACTCTCAAGAACGACCAGTTTTCATTCAGGAACTGGATCCCAAATCGCCCGTGGATTTGCTTCGCCACCCAGAATTAGAAGCATAGTGCCCAGTCGTGGTAGATTTCCCATTGGAACATACAAAATAAACAACTTCGACTCAGCAACATATAGCAACATGTCAATTTCCAGCTGCAATATGACAGTGTGGCTTCATGACCAAAAGGAAGCGTATGAAACTACTCTTCACCAAGCTGTATCCAGCCTGAATGGAACCTGCTCCGAAACGCTCCCTCCAAGCCACAGGATTCTGCGTATTGAATTCATCCGAAAGTAGATATCAACATTTCAATCATATTCCCAATCGTTTGAGGATGCTTTGAAATATCCATATTCTAACAAATTCTATCTACTCTAGAATGACCCTGTATAGATATATCTGGATCAATGATGATACATTATAATGATTCACTGACCTGAAACATGTGACTATTTTAGGATATGTTCCCCGAATCCAAACCATCATTCCAGTGACGTGGCAGTGGGATCATTGTAATTCATCTATAATATATGAAACATGTATTGGAAAACTCCCAAATAAACATCCTCACAACCAAGCCAAAGTCCTAACATTGTCTTTATAAGCCAGTTAATATGATGCGTTATATTTAAATAATGGCTATTTCATGTATAAACAAATGTATGTATATAATAAATAATATATATATATATTAATATATATATATATATTATATTATATATGTATATATCTATTTATTTATAGAAGACTATCCAACTTGGTTCACATCAGGGCGCCATTTCTTCCGTGCCTCTTCCTCTTTGCACCAAGGGATGCTGCCACTGACCAGGTTGTACCTCGATCCAGCCGAAGCTGATTGGGAATTGACATCCTGTGGTCTTAGATGAACAAATACTTATAAAACGCTGTATTCACTGGATTGGTTTAAGGGAAAATTTACAGGAAACCTCTCTATTTAATGGGAAAATCCATGGTTTCCTGTAAATTTTCCCATTAACCAATCCATTGAGTGTATATATACATAATTATGTATATATATATATATACAAATTTTATGTTTATATATACATAATTATATTCATAGAAATGATATGTCATAAGATGAATGATGTGTGTTTTACAAATAGATATTTGAAACCACCAAACAGTATTGTATACATATGATATCATATGAAGAGGATGATGTTTGTAGAGTCGCAAGCGGGGGATTGTCAAGCGACAACAACGGGTAGGTTATCTGCAAACATGGCTGTAGAACTCCTTCAAAGAATTGAAATCAGTTGGCTGCAGTGCTGCCATGCAGTAACTTATATGAACTGCAACTTTTTGCACTCTGTAGAACAGTAAAATATAGTAGTGCAAGAAGTACATGTAGGGCAGAATAGTGCGTTGATGCAGAGTAGGACCTTGCACAGAGTAGCCCTTTAGGATGCCCTTGAGAGCAGCTGCAGAGCAACTGTTGTACGGATTGTATAGTGCTGCACGTCTGTCTACATTTGAAGGGCTACCCTCTGGTAAACAGCCACATAACTATGGAAAATCACCATTTTAATAGGAAAATCCACTATAAATGGCCGTATATGTTAGTTTACCAGAGGGTAGAGGGTGGTAAAAAGTACTGTGTAGTCCCCAAAGGAACATAGTACCGCTGGAAGCTTTGACTATGCAGTGACGAGCAGAGCTCTTCAAGGCTCCCTATCGTGCCCCTGTAAATTATTCTATCATGCCAACTTTTGACCCTTACACATGTTGGAAAAGCTCTTGAGTGTTTCGCCAACAGACACAACAAAAACACGTGATATGGTGCCTGCTTCTTCGTTCATATGTGGCCTTGTCCAAACATGAGGTATACCTGAAAGTCGCCGTAAATTTGATTGGAAACATGTCTCATAACACCATTTAAAGAAAGAACTCATAGCAGATATTCCATTGATTTTTGAATCAAACCATTGGGTTACCCAATTAAGCATTGACACATATTAAAACTCAATCCACTTTCATATCTGGGCAAATTACAATAATTCACTACCCTGAAAAGTTCGGATATTTTGGGATAGTTGCCCCCTACAATTCCCATCAGTGAGGGAGAACAGTGAGGTCGTTCTAAGATCAAATGATCCTAAACCATTGGTTAAACCATTTGGTTACCGGGTTGCCCAATTGTCCATCAAAACACACTGTGGATGGACAAGCCATCCTGCACCAGTCTGCAACTATTGGAAAGTATGAAACATTGTAAATTCCATGGGATTACAATGGGATATGATATACCATCTAGCAGCTGGTGCAGGATTTCTTCTGTCCACAGTATCTTTTATACCCAATCAATGATCATATCTGGGCAAATTCGATAATTCACTAATCTGAAAAGTTCGGATATGTTGATAATTGATTATCCATTACCCTCTGGTAAACGAACATGGCTATTGAAATTGGCCATAGAAATAGTGGATTTTCCCATTAAAAATGGTGATTTACCATAGTTATAGTAATTTACCAGAGGGTATTCCATTATTGAACCCAATCAATGATCATATGCCTAAAACCATTCAACCGTGAATTTCATCCATCGGGTGTCACCCAAAGGGTCACATGATCACACCGCACGCCCACACATCGCAGGATTGTGTATACCTGTCATGACAAGCGACATGACAAGCAGCAAATATATCAAGTAACTTTTAAAGAGGCCTCTGAATATTGAATCATACAATATCCAAACTTCTGGATACTGTAGTTCTGAATATCTGTTCAATATGTTTGATTAATAATCATATGCGTATACACATAGATGCATGGACGGAAAAACGGATGGATGGATCGATAGATAACATGACCGAAGAAAACCAAGATTTGCTGGCTTGCCTGCTCCAGTATCGAAACATATGATCCAATTGGACATCAGTCATTTCACCATGGCTGGGCTGATTTGTCTTGTCTAAGTCTTCAAGTGATGCTGTGGCTTGGAACATCCTGCTTTGCATCCTTTTTTAGTTGTATAGGGATCTTCTTCCCCCTGATAAATACCCGTACCAAAACACGAATTAGGGGAATGACCCTGTTGGACATTCCAAATCTTAGATACCCCATCATTCATCTGATTTTTTTGTTGGGGAGGCAGGTGAGTAATTTAGTATAAATATACCCATTGATGGTAAAAAAACAAATCAAATTGGCAAACAAGATTCAAATTCATTAGTTCACAATAGTCATATATGTTCTGCACGAATTTCCCAAGGATCTTTCCCGCCATCGCGGCGTCCCGCACGGCTCGGCCCATTTTTTGCGGCGCTGCGAGTGGGGCTTTCCGCCTGTGTGCTGGGTCTGTTGAAGGACGGTTTAAGGGAAAATCGACAGAAAAGCCATGGAACCCCCTGAGTTTATGGGAAAATGCATGGTTTCCTGGAGATTTCCACATAAACCAATCCATTGATTAATTATAGGGAAAGTATGGAAAGTATATATACATTCTTTTCAATTCACGGAATATTATGGGATATGAATGATATCTATTAAAAGTAGCTTGGTTGATTGGTTCTGAACTAGGACTTATACCAACTAATCTATTGGGGATTATGAAAATTCTATTAACCATCACGGAAAGTGTAGGGTTGCTTTTTTCCAACTCAAATTTTGTGATGCATTCTAATTCTAGATCAACCCACCTCGTCAGTGTCTCAAAATCCAAAGAAGTCCCAACTAAAGAGAGCACCAAAACATACAAAAACATGCTTGGATGTTTAATCCCCATGTGGTTTATTTCTTTGGTCCTGAATAGCAAATCTTTGACAACTGCTGGCAGAAATTTGGCCGCACCTCACGCATTGACTTTCCTCTTTTTGGGCATTTCCCAATTTTGATTCTTATTTGAAAAACAAAAACGTGTTCGCTGGTTCCATGGCATTTTTTTTCTTGGATAAATATCTATGGTTGCAGTTCAAACATGTTTGTTCTTTGAATCACTTGAATCGGTCTTAAATCCACATGCCTGGACAGCTGGAACTAATCCCGACCTCTCCTATGAGATAAACTTCTCTATTTCCGATTGATTGTGAAAAGTTCCAATCTTATCTAGACTAACATAGCCATGGACAATCCCCGAACTAAATGGAGGTTTCTAGCTGGGAAAATCATCCAAAATTAGCCAGCTATTCCATGGCTATGTTGAATAAGCAAAGGATATATACACTCTGGTGAACTAACATAGCTATTGAAAATGGCCATAGAAATAGTGGATTTCCCCATTCAAAATGGTGATCTTCCATTATAATAATATGTTGAATTCCCCATCAAACTGTTTAAATCATCCAAAATTAGCCAGCTATTCCATTGCTATGTTAGATAACCAGAGGGTATCAGTGTTCATTAATTTCCCATTAATTTTTTTTATGTTTAAATCCCGATATTTGTTCCTGAAATCTGCCGATTCACCGCGCCTCACATGGCAGGGGGCGGCACCGAAGTGAAGTTCGAGGTAGCGCCGGCGCCGTTGGTCGCTCCTTGCTGTGGTCGTGGATCTTAAACAGCAAACACTGTTTAAAACCTATAAGTCTATCCAACTATCATAAAGAAGGTTAGTAAATTTACAACTAATAGATCATATAATGAAATCTGACAACATATTGATATTTGCATATATTTACGAACTTTAGCTTCAGAGAGTTCCACATTTCATCCAAGATAGAGCCTGCCATGACTTGGGATTTGGAAAGCTACTTTCCTCTAAGAACTGGCTAGTGTAAGGGTCTATGTTCATTGAAATCATTGGGAGGAATGGTACTAAATAATAGTGCTGTACATGTTCATGGTTGGTTGGAAATACACCAGTTTCCTGGATAGGTTCGGGAAATAATTAGACTGTTTTAGGAAGTTGTCTAGATCCAATCTCAGAGCATGACTGTAAAAGGTTCATGCTCACTGTCCTATCTCGCGATGGTTTTGACCCTGAAAAGACATTGAAATACCATCCGCAAAGGACATGAATGATTGAATGCCTTGCGGATAGGATAGTCACGTTTTGGCCAGTGTTCTTCGATTGTGATTATCATTATATCTATTCTAGACTCGACTTTTGGTGTCAATTTCCTTCGCAAAATCTCTGAGCAAGATGATATGTTGGCACCTGAAATTTGATCCAAACCAAGTGCGTTACAAGTTACATGTGATATTTCCTACAGTGACCCATCCAGTCATGAAGCCTACATCCAGTCATGCACCATCATGCATAATTCATCATAATTACCATCAAATTGTGTATGGCACACTACATTCATTTCCCGTTGATTTGTGTAGCTAAATACATCGGAGATACAGCCACCCTTCAGGGTTTGTCCAAATATCACATTTACCCCATTCTATCCGTTGGTTCATCATTTTCTCAGTATTGTAAATGGCCACCGAGTGAGGGTCAGTCCACCATTTTTCATCTATGTATTCCTTACTCTTGTTGATTATATCATAATTACTGTATGTCCCATACGCATCCCCATATCCCCACCGCAGAAATTACTTCCGGCACGATGTTGAAAACCATACTGAGAATGCTTTAATTATACTGGAGCTTCTAAATGCCAGGGAGTAATGCAAAACATCCACAAATCCTGAAATTGACCACCGTCAGACTGGAAATCATTGCTCATTCATGTCATACTGCTCTATAATCCACTAGTCATATCATATACCATTACAGTATACGTACATCATACCAATGAACATCATATAATATATACACCCATAACATGTCCCATATTTTACCACAGTAACTAGTGGGATAAATCAAACCTTAGAAGACCCCTAAGAATCTAACTGTATACTCCCTGAGATTGACACCCCTGGATCTTACCACTAATAATTACTTTCGCAGAAGGTACTTGGATCCACAGGGTACCTTATAGAGGATTCTTACAATGGAGCTACCCCTAAATCATCCATTTTAAATCTGGATTGTCCATTCTAAACCATCCAGCTATTGGCTGATTTTAGGAACCCTCCATATGTTGATGGATAACTATAATTATCCATTAAAAGAAAACAGTGATTTTGATGTTCCCCAGCTCTTTCGCCCGTCCTTGCTGCGCCGTTTGGTCAAAGCCCCGGTCTGGAGATGCACCGGCGCCTGGTGCGAACCCTGGTGGTTCAGGTCTCCGTTGTCAAAACATGTCAAGATCCCGTAACAAAGGCAGGTTGGACCATCCCAAAAAGGAGTCTAAACATATCTAAAAGTAGAACGACATGGAGGCTTTACCATCCAAGAGAGGCCCAAAATTGGATTGTGATGTTTTTGCCGGGTAGACATGTCTCTAACAAATGGCCACCTCCGACAAATTGGCAAAGTACCACCAAATGCCGATAGATGAGACAGCCAAAACACGGAAAACAACCGAAAGAAGTTGGCCCACATGCCAGTGCATTGTTTCATGTCAATGACCCATAAAATGTCCACATGAAATATCCATATGATCCATATGGGTGTTCCTTACATACCAGGGGGATCCCAGCATCACTCGTTGAACCCCCCACTGTTGAACCACCGATATACTGCTTTCCGATCTTTCGGCCTCCAGGAGACGGCACTTTGAACTTCGGCTCTGGAGATGTTACACCTGCGGAACTCGGGAGTGCCTATGTGGCTTGTGGTCATAATGACATTTATAACATGTTCGCCCCAACCCGGACGTTGCTCCACACCCAACATGGTAGTAACATCAACTTATCTCAATAGGGTATAAAAATCTGCAACCCCATCTGGCAAATATGTGGATTGGGGTAGTAACATCAATTTATCTTAATAGGGGATAAAAATCCGCCACCCCCTCTGGTAAATATGTGGATTGGGGTAGTAACATCAACTTAGTTTAATAGGCGATAAAAATCCGCCACCCCCTCTGGCAAATATGTGGATTGGGGTAGTAACATAAACTTATCTTTATACTGTACAAAATCCGCCACCCCCTCTGGCAAATATGTGGATTGGGGTAGTAATATCAACTTATCTTAATAGGGTATAAAAATCTGCCACCCCCTCTGGCAAATATGTGAATTGGGGTAGTAACATCAACTTATCTTAATAGGGGATAAAAATCCACCACCCCCTCTGGTAAATATGTGGATTGGGGTCGTAACATCAACTTATCTTAATAGGGTATAAAAATCCGCCACCCTCTCTGGCAAATATGTGGATTGGGGTAGTAACATCAACTTATCTTAATAAGGTATAAAATCCGCCACCCCCTCTGGCAAATATGTGGATTGGGGTACCAACTTATCTTCAGACGCGGAGCAACGTCAGGGTTGCAGCGAACATGTTTCTAAACCACTTACAATAGGAGTTAGCAATAGGTTGTCCCCGGTCAATACTCACGCTACCTTTTCCCCCACATGTGGGTTTTATCATGTTTTATGATGTTGTATAATTACAGGACTTTATCAGGCTATATATATATATATATTATATATATATAGAATAGGTTTCATATCCATGGCTTCAGGAATCTTTATGATGCAGTTGCTACACGCAATGCACGTCATCGATCCTGGGGATCCTCGAAACAAGGAAGAAAACCCACCTCTACCAGGCACTTCGATGCACTTGGATCATAGTACTACGTTGCACTTGGCTCTTCTGCGTGTTGCACAACGTTTTGTGGTTGTAGTTTTCAGTTCTTGTTTGATCACCACAAAAAGAAATATCATGCAGAGTCGATGTTTCCCAGATAGTAGTTGAATATCGCGAACACTTGAAACCAACTAGAAAATGGTGATTCATGGTCCGTTCGGGACACCTTTCTCAAAGGCACAATCCCATGCCCAAACCATGGGTCCATGCCGACATTCAGAAGTTTTTGCAAGTCTCAAGTTGTATCTGGATGAATGTTCCTCAAAGTTCCTTTATTTAGCCTCTGGTAAACAGCCACATAGCTATGGAAAATCACCATGTTCAATGGGAAAATCCACTATGACTATGGCCATGTTCAATAGTTATGTCAGTTTACCAGAGGGTATCTTAATTATGAAAAGTACTGTAATTCACCAAGCTAAACTGCCAAGTGCGAACCAACATCTGGGTGAGGACGGAGAGTGAGGTCCTTTTTCATTGGATTGATGGCAAATCAAACACCATTGACCAATCAGTTAAACATCATCTACCCGAAAAATGGATGGGTAAATGCTAGACACAAGCAGCCCTTTGCGGGCCGTAGACTATTTCATGTCCCTATATCCTTCCTCAATCTAATTGTTGAAATTCTCAGCGTTTAGATGCTAGCTAGATCTACCTATCTTCAGCCAAACCAAAATCAAGGTTCCCAACGTTTTTTTACCAATCATTTACCACATTTACCGCAGTTCAGGTGGTTGAACTCCCGATTGCAACTCACATCCATCATATCATCATTCAATTCCCAACTGGTGGTGGAGCCATCAATCGAAGGAAAACGCGAGCCATTTCCAGGGTGGATCACAACGACGACTTTGGAAAGCACCAACCAGTTTTTATGAACCAGTTTTTATGATTCCAAGCACGAGGATGATGATAATCCCTTTGATACTGGCTAGATTTGCATCATATAGACTCCTAGCAAAAAAAAACATCAACAAGCTTGAACACTGCTTGAATTGATCTTGATTGTATGTTTAATCAATGATGGTGAAATCCGAATGTCTGTTGATTGCCCTCTGGTAATAGCTGAATCATGGAACTCAACTGGCCAGGGCTCCCATAGTAAACTGTGTAATTCCCCGAAAGTACATCAGGGATTTCCCAGCCAGTAACCACCCAATGATGGGTAAGTAATCGAAGCAATGGCCATCAGAAACATGATTTTGACCATCATTCTCCCATGATGATCCTCATTATACAGCCATTTTACTTCTATGATTCTCTTATCCCAGTATTACCAGTAAACTCACAGAACTATAGAAGCCATGGCCTAAATACAGATGATTTTCCTATGAAACAAGGTGATTTCCAGCGTGCCTCCCGGCTGACTGGGCATCTCCCGAAAGTTCTGTCGCTCAGGTGAGGCGCCTCGACGTGACGACTTGATCTGAACAAAAACCTGTCCATATGTGGCCAACATGCGTGTTATGTCTGTGTTATTGAATGTTGCTTGTTTTAAGCTTTATAAACTCATTATAAACATGGAAAAAATAACAATCTCACCAGGAATGATGATACATGATGGACAAGTTATGATCAAATCCTTCAGTTCACTGACCATTCATATCTACGGCGCCTGGTTCCCCCGGCAGACTCCCACGCCACACCTGCCACGCCTCCGTCGGCGTCGCTGGGCACAGGGGTGGACGTTGTGGGCAGTGGCGCACTACCGTCCTGTGGGGCGGCTTCGATCATTGATGGTTGAAATCCCTCTGAACAAATGAATAGATTTGGGCATCTATGGTGATCTTTATTTAGAAAAATACTGTCTAACATCCTACTGAAATAGTGATTTGTTTTTTTCTATCTTTTGGGGGTAGAAGAGTAAACCAAAAATAACGCCCATCAGCCAATCAATTCTTTTGGAAGGTACGATGTAGTACGGACCAGTGACCATACACATAACGTAAAGCATCTATCAAGCCATCTATTTACCCCACTTACCCAGATACATTTGGGAACCATGTCGTGGATATGAGCGATCATTTAATGGTGGTTCAACTAGTAGGACATATTTCATTGGTGTTCAATGTATGGCATGTATAGGCCTGGATCAGCCTGGATACATTGTTTATATTATATAGAGATGTGTTTCAGCAGCCTGAAACCACGTTTCATGTTTCAGGACATGTGATGCTTTGGATGTTGTTTGTCCAGCACCAGTTGACCACTATTACTTCAACAATTCCAAACCAAATGACCCAAAATGAAGAGGATGATTTTATGATTTTTGGGTAGCATTATCCAACACAGTTCAATACCTAACATGAATTACAATGATACATATTAAACCCTTCAATTGTTCAGCTTTAACAACCAATTTTGGAGTTATGGATTGATATGGATTTCAAGCGATGCCAAAACGCCATCGCCAGTTGCGGGGACTGCTGGCGAACCTGAGGGGTGGCACGCTTCACATCAACCCATTTGCCATCGATGGCCTCAGAAAAGAGGGACAATCGATGACAACCGGAAGAGCTGGGATTTCTGACGTTCATACCCCCAACAAAAAGAGGGGTAACATTAATGCAACACATATCATTGCATATAATGACATTGTAATAATATGTACAACAATATTTCTATATGTCAACAACAAAGATGTTGACCCATCCCCCTGGCCATCTTATGACTGGGCACTGCATAGTTGAGCTACCAGACAAGTCGGAAGACACAGGCCCCTCTGAAAGCTAGGTGAAACAACAAAAAACCCTCCAGAAAGTACGCCGCTTCGGCCCCCGGAATTCATGGGCTTTTCGAACGTGCTTTCCATAGTCTGCGATAGCTGCCTCAGAGCTGCGGGGTTGAAATCCAAGGCGACCTATGGCACCCTTTGACCATTCCAGGCGGCTTCAAGAAGAAAACACGTGTGGCTACCGTCTTGTATCCAAGACCAGGCAATGGACAATCACCATGTTGGAAATGCCTGGAAGCATCATGAAAAAATGGTGAATTGTCCATGGCCAGGTTGAAGTTACCATGGTGCAACCAACCCAGTGAATTTCGAGGTAAAAAAGGAGCTTCCGGTCACTTGTTACATGGCTATGCAAGCCATGGCCCATGTACTCTGATGATGTATGATTATTTACCTGTTGAATAAGATGATGATTGTCCATAGCTATGGCACGCATTACCAGAGCCTAACCCCTTTCTAAGTATGATCATCCAAGAGCTTTGCAAGTCTCATGGAAAACACAGAGGTCTTTCTCGTTACCACACTGGAAAACACCTTGCTCTGCGAGTAGATTTGAAAACGGCCAGTATGTTGGGGCTTCAACTAACCCCCATACACAACGAAGCACATTTGTATTCAATTCGCGTGACGAGTTTGTCAAATAATCCCATCCCCCCATGTAATACGAAATTCTCCTTTTGAAACCATGGTTTAGTATTATTGCATCTGTCCATTTTAGGGCCTCTATGGGTGGGTATTTAAGGTTGGGGGATGGAATAACAACCCATCAGAATGGACACCATGTTACTCCCCCATCCCCACATCGCCTACAGCGGCAGCGCATGACACGTTGCGCTGTACCACTTAAGCAGCTGAGCGGCTTCCACGCATGACACATGCTCAAAGACTACAAAGCCGAAACCTCGTGGCTTTCCTGTGTTTTTGTCGATCATGACCTCACAAAAAACACGGCGGCTGGCAAACTCACAAACATGAAATCTTATTGAAAAAAACACCTATATGAATCTATGATCTATGATGTTGCCTTATGGTCAACATATCATAGATTGTCAAGAGATGTCAATGACTTGGGGTGTTTCCCACAATTACAGACCTGAAACGTCCCTGGACACCCCAGTCAGATTGGTAAATGGAACGCGCGCGGCAGGTTCATTGATGTGCATGCACTCAACTGACACTGACCCATGTAAGACGCTGGCTTCCTTTATCACTGATCAACAACCACAGTATGATGGACTATGTTTCGGATTTTTGGATTTTTGGACCGGGTTTAGCCAATATGCATACACTTATACATGTATACTTAAATTATGAAGCAGATAGATTCTCACCGAGATATGTTTGATTTAGATTGATGTCCACGTTCTCACCTCAACGGACCCAAAAAAGCGGCACAAAATTTGGCGCGTTTTGGCGCGGCCAATGGCACGCTCCACCAAGGCCCCCACGACAGCATCAGTGATGCGGCCGTATTTACTAAAGTAATTCGCCAGCATTTCCAGCGTACAATGATGAGGGATTCCACCCACGAAGATCTTCTCCCGGTCCTAACGGAGCTAACGGGAAGCGACCGGAAGCGGGGGACGGAAGTCGGACACAGGTGATCCCGAGGATAGATCATTGAGTGTACTTCATAGCACTAATGCTGAACATAAAACATATTCCTTACACAAAAAAGTAACGTCAATATTAGTTCAGTTTTACTATAGTATATCAGTATAGATAGTAAATATCTCGTTATATCTCGTTTATTAAGCATTGGAATTTCTACTTGTAGCGAATTCATGTACCCCGCCGTAAACTAACATAGCTATGGACAATCCATTTTTTCGCTGGGAAGTGAGCCACACATGGTGGATTTTCCACCTACTTATCAGATCTAGATAGGTAACCAACCCCAAAATCAGCTTTGGTAGAATCAGCCAGATTGCCTTTCTCAAAGGTAACTGAAAGGTAAGGGGATATTAATTATGCCACTACATCAGTATATCACCAATATATCCAATTGATGGTCACTGTTCCATGATTTTGGGATTTTTGATTAAATTGTCCTACCAGAAGTGAAATATATATTTTTTTCAATCCCTACAAGTAAATCTCTGCTCGATGATCCCGCCCCACCAAGGACAAGTTTCAGAGCCCTTAGGCATTCCTGAGCTTTCAGGAAAATGCAACAGTTGTGAAGGACACAACAAAACAAAACACATACCCTCATCGTATGGATATCAATGCATTTCAATACCATTGTGTATATATCCATTACATTACATTACAATACATTACATCACATTACAATACATTACATCACGTTACAATACATTACATTACATTGCAATACATTACATTACATTACAATACATTACATTACATTGCAATACATTACATTGCATTACATTACATTACATACATACATTATACATTGCCTTGCATTGCATTGCATTGCGTCGCGTTGCGTTGCATTACATTACGTTACGTTATGTTACGTTACGTTACATTACATACATACAACAAATGCATGTATCTATGTGCGTGTCATACATTTGAAAACAAAACACATCTCACATGTCTCAATCGATCTGATAGCTTCAAAAAAACTACATCTCACATGTTCTGCGCATGTCATGACCATATCCATTCCTATCACAAGATACCAACATCACTTGAAACATGTCGATGTCACCCCTCATCCACCAAGAAACCCATCCCAGACATCGTGGGCTGCACGATGTGCCCAGGACCCATAGGGCCACCGGGGCCCATGGCACCCACGGGACCCATGGGTCCCATGGCACCAGGCGGGGGGGCAAAGTTGGGCCGCGTGAGCCTTGGCTACAGCATGCCCTGGAAAAAACGCCTGGAAGCAGAGTTTCCAGAGCTCATGTAGAATATAGTTATATCTATATATACATATTTATATGTTGATGATTGTTGATGCATATTTGCAATGTTTGGAAGCAGTTTCAATAGCTCACATGTTCTATGCTTAAAACATCTTCCCATTCGCGCCGCGCGACGCAGTGAGATCATAGGCAGATCTCGGAGGGATGGGATCCTGCAGCGTTTCGGGGTGAAATTTCGATGGCATCAGGTTGTCTAAGAAGAGCACAACTTAGGGCAACAGTGGGATGTGCAAAGAACATCAAAAAACAATGACTACTGTAAACATGAAAAAAACAAAACATGCCAGTATACATATATATGTAATATAATATATATATATATTATGTCATCAAACAATGGTTTCGTGCTTGGAACGATGAAAGAAGCAACACATATGGACATCATGATGACGATAACCAGCAATGTAGAGATGGGGATACAACCACTGATCTGTTCAGACCACAAAGAATCAACAAGTCAAGTCTGGTTCATTTTCGCTGATTTCTCGTGGTTCCCAAGCTGAGTAGGGCGACCATCTGCATTTTTAGGGCATCTGCATCCGCAGCAATGATTCATCGCTGATCCGATCAAAGAGGGGACCATTATCAAATAATCAGATGGTATACACCTTGTATGATCCTCACGTCTGTTGGCTTATTGAATGGAATCACATTTTTTTTCCCTGGATAAACCCCCGATATCTGTTGATATATGCACATGTTTGATGTTTCAATCTTCATGTGTATCATACCCATGTGTTGCTAAATCATTTCTATCCCTCCCGCAAGTGGTTTGAGTGAAATTTTCCAGAAAACCTCCATATTCATCCATATTTGCTGTGAAACTTTCCAGAAAACCTCCACATTCATCCATATTTGCTATTACAAAAACAGATCTGGAATCCTTTGTTCACCTCGGGTAATTTTGCGTGGCTGGCTGGAAGATCCAACTTTTCATCGACCAATCTGGGTCCCAATCGAAGCAAATGGTTGATTTTCCAGCAAACCAGGTTGATTTCATGGAGGATACATTCTTGTAAACGTTTATACATAGATGTGGAGTTTATGCACTATTTGTAGATATTTTTTTGTATTGAAACTACCGGGTTTCCACTTTTTTAAATATCTTTACCCTTGGGTACCCATGACAACATGCGTGGAAGTGCTCCCTTCACCCTGGCCCCCTGTCCTGCCAGGTCGGCCATACAAAGAGACCCAACGCTGTGATGCCCACCAGACCTGGCGTCAGATTTTGGATCCTCGAAGGAGAGTCGTAAGCAACTACCCTCTGGTAAACTAACAGTTTGCTATTGAAAATGGCCATAGAATGAAAAATGGTGATTTTCGATAGTTATGTTAGTTTACGAGAGGGTAACCAATGACCATCGCTAGATATTTTAGTCATGACTGTATATTAATAACATTATGACTACCCATGATAGCTATCCATAACAAAAACTAAACAGTCATGTTTACCTGTCTGCACATTTTTCTTCAACCATATTACAGATATAGCACCAAAAAGGATAATGGAGGATTAGTGGATAACTGTTGGATTATTATTAGTTTACCCTCTGGTAGTCAGCTCCATGGCTTGCTGGAACATCCATCATTTAGATCCATGTAGTTCCTTGATTTTCCCAGCGAACTCAACATCCATTTAGTTCGCGGATTTCGCATTCTCATTGTCATGTTTGATTGCTGGAGGGTAAGCTAGGTATAGGATGGTATAGGCGGTATAGGATTTTGAAAGACTTTATCCTTGAAATCCTTGATGCTTTGTGATAGGCTTGGAAAAAGCTGAGATTTGTTGGACAATGCAAAGCTAAGCTCCTGGCCTGAAAGTTGCTTAATTGTGTCGTACGCACTACCAGGAAGTTACTAAGTATTGGAATCCATGAAATAAGGACTGGAATGGGACTTCATCACACCCAACCAAGAGAGTCACCAAACAATTCTAGTTGATGTATACTTTGAAAATTGGATTCTACCTCAATCTATAATTCTACTACTTAGTTTTTGGGGCTACAAGTCAGTTGCCGAACAGTAACTTCTTCAAACCTCCAATGAGGCCATCCAACAGGTAGTCTGTATTCCTCACCAGAAAATAGATTAAATAGATGATGACCTCAACGTGTTTACATTTGAAAAATGGATCGGGGATGCTTGGCTAATTTTGTTTCCAGGTGACTACGTTGAAATGGGTGGCTAATCACTTTAGAGGCACGCTTTGGTATTTTCGCGAAATAAGAAACCACTAAATATGACATACACCAAAGTATACCAAATTTATCTTTCTGTGTACACACCAAACCGTAGCTTCTATGGTGGTTGCAGTAAAGCACCAGGAAAAACTGGGTTTGACGCACAGCCATGTGGTATGGATCAAAACTGCTGAGCCACCTTTTGGGAAACCTCAAAAAAACCAATACCCCCTGTGATTCATAGTAATTCAACAGCAATGGAAATCACATATAATTACCATTTTGAGATATTTTTTAGATGGTCTATCCATTTTCATTGCTATTTTCCATGGCCATCTCCGGAAAACCGGTAATTTCTGGGTCCCAATGGCGACCCCGTCGATGCCGGGCCATGCCCGCCTTCTCCCACGGTGAGCAGCAGCTCCGCGCCGGGGATGAAGCTCCAACGGCCCTCCTGCACCAAGAAACTGGGGGACTCTGGGGGACTGCACCACCAAAAAATGCGGCTGCTGAAGTTGCTGAGCATCTTTGACTGCAAGTATCATGTGTGGTTGGGAAACCTTTGATAGCTCCGAACAGCTCCCATGGCTGATAATATCGAGATTGATAGCTCCGAACAGCTCCCTTGGTCAAGTGCTACAAAGGGATACAAAGGGTCATTTTGGCATTTTGTTCACAAAAATCAGATGTTTCTTCGTTTAGACTCAAATCTGTGGTCCCCTGGGTCTTAGACTTTGACTCTTACCCACGTGCAGAAATACTCAGAGGAGAGGCTTCAAACATCGAACGTGGGGATTTGGCCCACAAAATGAGAAAAACACACAACATGTTCAATGATATTGACAGATCTTGACTAACTAAAATCTTAAAAATGGAAATCAAAACAATAAAAATTGTCCACCACTTCCGTCGGGGAGTCCAACTGATATAGTTCGGGAAACATCCTCATGATTCGATGTGTTGGCCCCATTAGAAATCAGAATGTGCTGAATGGACATTGGCGTTTAATCAACAAACATCAGACACATCAGTTAAGAAATGCAGCGGGCTTTGAACCAATATTCAAGCTGGGACATCGCAAAAAGCGAAACCATGAAAACTGCTATACGCAGATCGCAATGAAACTGCAAGAGTTGTGACTTGAGGGTGCAATCCTATGTGTTATATAATTTCCGCTATAATTTTCCGTACATATATATATATATATGATTGTAATTATATATATATATACGTAACCAAGACTCTGTAGGTTTATGGTAGATAGATATAGAATCTATAATTCTAAACTCTGTAAATCAATCATCAACAATGTGTCAAGGGGTTGTCTCAAAAAAAATGGAACTCCAAAGTCAAACAAAATGTAATACAGTGTCCCATACAATTTGCACAATTTCTCCATGTTGGTTCTTCTACTCTTTGGACAAGGGGAAATTAGGCATACCCCAAGATCCAATGATTTCTCATCAATTTTCCCATTAGAATGGTAATTTTAGGGATACACACCGTTTTCAGACATCAGACCACCATAAATTTCTTTAATGCCCCATTGGTTCGTAGTTAGATCCCATTAAAATTCAGGAAACTCCCATTAAATCCTAATTAAATCGCCATTTTATATATGGTTTCCATGTTGTTGGATGCAACATCGCCGGATATGTACCGCTCCTGGGAGGGGTCTTGGAACATTCCAACTGCATCGTTCACCTCAGTGAGCTCCCGGGAAAACTGTCGGTGGTGCCTAACAGTTCGCTAAGCTGCTTTATAACCAATATACAAAGGAGTTATGGTAATTAATGACTATAGCATACTATAGTCTAAGTAGGGTTTATGGGAAATATGAAATAAATAGTTGGATGTTAGTGGGTTTATGGTGTTTTTAGCTATAGAACAACAATAGGCTTTATGACGATTACAACTAGAGTTGGATTTTGGAATGAACCAATTTTTGACTAGGGAGCCCATCTTGCAGGCAGTAACAACTGAATCATACCGTGGATATGACCCATGTATACATGGGATGAAGACTGTATGGACAAATTGAACAGCCACAGGCGCAGTTCTGACATCGTAATGAACCAGTTTGAAGGCCTGTTCCTTTCAGTTTTGCAGCCGCCTCCTCCTCCAAAACAACTGTTTTTTCGCCACAGCACGTTTTGTGTTTGGGGTTCCCACTCAATTTGGATATGCCTTCCATATCCTCCAGTAATCCAAAGTGGCAATGGGAAACCTTTAATGTCATGATCAGTGAGGACAACATCCACTACATGACTTTGACAATGGATAAACCAATAGTTCAGGCTTTAATTCAATTTAGTCTATAATAAATTAGGATTTCCATGGGCTTCCCCATGCTTTTCTACGGCCTTTCTACGGTTGGCATGCTCCATAACCATCCACGCCATGCCAGGAACTGCTCGATCGCCGTTGCGAAGACCATGCTCCGCCACCTGCAAGTTGGACACCATGGGAATGTTTGTGGCACAGCTGGGGCCTGGGGACTTGATCAAGATCCAGGATCTTATAGTAAAGAATAGATACCATGAATAATCATAAACCATGATACTTCGTAATGGATGATAAGACATCATTAATCCCTTCCCCCAGGCATATTGAACACACCCAAGAAACCACGGTTTCTAAAAATGCAAAAAGTAGGCAAAACCACAAAAAACCGACAATGGGAACATAAAAACCCATGGGGGTGTAACAGCAGCTGAACGGTGGATGGGATTTTAACAACATTCTCCACAGCTCTCAACGCATCAATCATAGCATGGGGGAGAAAAATTGTCTTAAAAAGAAGCTGGGAAAAAAAACACGAGCAAAAATGCAATCCCTACTTGAGTCACCTTGTGAAAACCGAGGGTTTGTTCATCCCAAGTTTCATCAGTTTACGATTTGTTCATAGGTGCAGTAAGGATTGGAATCTGAAGTTCAATCATTTTGAGCATTTGCGAATAATAAACTTCCAGTAATTAAGGGAAAAATCATGAAACATCCAAGTTCCATGGATCCCAACTTTGCTATACAACCCCCAGCATTTTCCCCACTTCGGCCGGTGTTTTGCCTCGCTCCAAATGGCCGAGCAAAGCTGCGAGACGATGGGCTCAGCCCAGACCACCGGGTTGCCCTTGGGCAACGACCTCGATGCCGTGGAACCAGCCATCCCAAACAGATCCAGCCAGTCATTGGGAATTAGCCCAGTAAACTAAAGTTTATGACAGATAAACAGAAAAAACATGATCCATGTGAACATATCATAAGCCCATTATATTGTTGAACATTCTGTTTGAATACTTGAAAACACCAAAAAATATCAAAAAATAATGACATTGACTATTGAAATAAAACGGTTGAATTTGCGCAAAGAGACCCTAATGATCCAAATGCCAAAGCATCTTCGACTAGCGCACGTTTTTTGTATTCAGGATTCACCGCAGCTCCTCTTAGATTGGGTTTGTCAACTGTCCCCTCAAAGGTAATCAATATTTGGAGCTATGTCTGGATTTTCAGATGTCTTGTTTGCACCCCGAACCAAATAACAAATTGAAAGTTGGTTACAGCACCAAGCGGCTCCCAGAGCTGCTGCCGCCAACGTCTCAACCAATGGCTAGGTACCTGGCACTTGGACCGTGTCATGAAATTTGGGGATTCGACATGATTCGACCAGCCCTAATACAACAGCTCAAACATGATGGGAGGCAATATGTTGCACCTCAGATTTGCAACACAAAATGATAAAATGATATAAAATGCGTCTCAGTTTGGTCGATTTGGTGCTGAAACCTGGGGGGGTTTATGATTTTGACATATTTTGACCCATAATACCCATTAGGGCATGCTCAACAGGTGGGCAAATCAATGGACAACCCGCGATTTGGAGGTGAGCATCACCAGAGTCATCATCCCGCACAAAAAACGCCATTGCCAAGTGAAGTTTCTGTCATTCCAAATGGTGGTTCAAAAACGCATGTTCAGGAAGCGGTCGGACAATGGTTGGTCTTTGCAAAGTCTAGATACTACATCCAGCTGAAACCATGAACCTTCCGTTTCTTTGGTCCTCTTGCAATCCCAAAGCGAAATGAGAACACCATATTTTTTTTGAAAGGTGGTGATTTCAACCCATCACCAAATCATGAGTCATTTAGGGGTCATCAGCCCATTTCCAATAATTCTTCCCATTTGTTACTTGGAATGCATACAAACAAATCACAACAAAAATTGCCTTCCCATCATCTATATAAACACACCCATGAAAACATCAGTGAGTGTGTTCCAAAAAAAACAAATAACTATTCCCCATATTTATCCATATTTCACCATTTTAAGAATGGGGAAAATCAATGAAAATCATGGATTTTCCCTGGCAATTTGGTGGGTACCCCTTCGTTGCTTCCCCCAATCATCGTCGAGGTGGGCACCAACTTCTCTTCGCCCTTCTCTTGGAGGGTGGCTGCACCGCCCAAGGTCCTGTAATAATGTGGATGATGTGGATGCTGGGTATCTGTGGATATATGCAGATATCATACAATAACAAATAAAACTGATATAACTGATATAACATACAATAAATAAATATATGATGTGCACATATATACACTATGTTATGCATAACATATCTCATAAAACCAAATAATAGTTTTTTTTGTTTTTTTTGTACATAGATATATATATATATATATATATATATTCAATCATTTAAGCATATATATATATATATATATATGTATCTGTATATATATATATAAAATAAATTGTATATTAAATATTAAATATGATAGTGTGCAACATGTAGCAACATGTAATATGTAATATGTACAACCTATAGCAAATGTAAATATAGCTATATACTGTAACTATGCCTAATATATATATATATATATATATGTCTCCCATCGCCCTTCGCCGCCAAGACACTTTTGCCAGAGAATGCTGACTGCTTTCAGCATAGGTATTTTGAAATTGAAA
>BGPT01000320.1:81108-116977 GCA_003297045.1 Symbiodinium sp. clade C Y103 | reverse complement strand
GCTAAACTGCCATGTTCTGTGCCACAGTTGCTGCCACTTCTCTGCAAAGTGCCCTTGGGTACGGTTGGGCTCGAAGGGTCCAGAAGACGTTGTTCTCATCCGTACCTGACAAAGCAAAATGTGGCCGATGAGTGCGGGAGCAAATACCCTTTTTTGAAGTGCATATGCGCGATACAGCTGGTAAATTCCAGAAATTGCCCATAATGGTTGTAGGTTTACGCCACTCTTCCCCATATTGGCAGAAATCCAGGTGTATCAGTTGTGGTTTGTATGTCGCAATGAAACGCTTCATGATAGGCATGTCCCAAGCATAGCTGCTGCGAGGGTTTTCCAGTGCATATGGAATATGGTACTTCTCACATGTCTCCAAAAACCGAATGGTAATCCGAAGCAAGTTGTTTCCAGTCCGAACTTTTCGGGCATCGTCTGCTGTAAGCCAGTTGAAACCAAACAAGTTATTGGAATCTCTCAAGGGACCTGGACCAAGCCCGTCCCACTTGCGAGCACGAGAAAATGAAGTACAAGGCATACCCAACCAAAGAAAAGTGACACGACAAGCCTGTAGCCAATGTAGAATACGATGCTCAACACTAATGTCCAACAGATTATGTAACGGTGAAATGCAAATATCGATTGGGAAAGCACAAATACCTCTATCATGCAAAGCCTGAGTGATACGTGCAGTACCGGCAAAAATCTCTAGGGCAAATCTCACTGGCAAGGTCGTCAACTTCATCACGTCAAGCCAACCCAATGGTGTCACATGGTCTTTGGGCACATTCGCCCTCGCAGCACCGACTCCATGTTGTTCTTCGACCATTGACAGTATGCCAGAGCTGCGGGAGAGAGTCGGTTTAACAACTGCTGCAGCTTCCCTGTTTTGGCATACCTTCTCACGCTTTGATCGGTGTGCCATCTCCCTCGACACTTGATCACTGCATGTTCCCGAATCTTGGCATTCATGTCCTCTGATGCCCCCCCATGTCGCAGCTGATACGGATGTAGGCTCTCTAGACCCAGCTTCTTGCCGCTGATCTGGAACTCCTTCCTGAACTGCTCTGAGGTGAAAGGGAACAGGGGATCCTTGGGGAGACTGCGAGTTTGAGCCTGATGCCACACCATCTCCCCAATGAACTGCCTTCCGGGAGTGTTGAACTGTACGGTGTTGTCGAAGACTCCTGCTTTGTCCGCTACCATGTCCTCTTGATCCCTGATGATGATGGAGTAGTGTTGGTATTGTGGCCCCGCGCTTCGAACTGGCTTCAACACATCCTTTGCTCTTAGTCCTATGCTTTCGCCAGGTCTCAGGTATGCATCGAAGTCCATGATCACCTTCACACCCATGATCCTCTTGCCTCTTGCGAGAAGGTCCAT
The DNA here is from genome assembly GCA_003297045.1 of Symbiodinium sp. clade C Y103. NCBI lineage: Eukaryota > Dinophyceae > Suessiales > Symbiodiniaceae > Cladocopium > Cladocopium sp. clade C. Next base: position 115,603 of record BGPT01000320.1, on the reverse strand, counting down.
GGCCACTCCATACATCACTAGGGCCGGCATGGGCAAGCGGCTCTTTGGAGGCATCTCTTTCCTCCAACCCTTCAATGCTCTCTTTGAGCGGATCATCTTGCCCTTGAGCTCGAGGTGATGGAATTCCAAGGCTGCCACCACCTTCTCTCCTTCGTTTGCTGAACGGTTCTCCAAGAAGAGAATGTCTAGGTAGTCCGCCATGACCAGGTCGCAGTCTTTTCCAGGCGGCCATGGCAAACCTTCTTGCCGGCAGAAACTCTTGAAGCGGTTGTAGTACGAAGTGTACTGGTGATGGATCTCCTTGGACACACTCCTCTCCTCTAACACTGTCATCTTCTTGTTCTGAGCTCGTCTCCCGACATCGATCTCGTCCCGACATGCAACTCTTCCAACTTGACGCATGGGAGCTGGAGGGACTGTCGACCAATGACTCGTGGGATGAACTGAATCCTTCTTGACTGTCTTCGTCATGTGTTTTCGCACTCTTGGGACAGGACTCACTGCTTTTGACTGCTGCCCCCTCAACGTTCTCGTGGGAGCCGTGGTCACTGGTTTCATGGCATGGCTCTTCTTTGTAAGGACCCGGGTCGATTTGACCCCTTGAGGGCCCATCAGCAACGTTCTTTTCCGATGGGACCCAACGAAGTCTAAGAGAAAAAGAGCAAGCAAGAGACAATGCTGAAAGTTGTTGTATGATCCTCAATAACTTGTAGTTACATGCCCGACCTTTGCTAACAGCCAATGCAAGACCCAAGTTGTCAACCAATACCACATGTCGTTTGCCCCTATACTTGCTGCTGCGAGCCAACCTTCGTGCACAAAGAACCAAGGCCCTACCTTCCTTCAGAGTGATGTGCTCCCCAGTGTACTCCCATTTACCCATCTTCTTTGTAGACCACCGATTAGGATCCAACATCTCACATGGAACTTCTTCGAAAAGAGGATTATCTACATAGTTGTCCAACTCATCCAATGCTGAAGTATCCCCGGTGACACTGCGGACGTCCACAAACACATCCAACCCAAGGGCACGTCTCCGAGGCTGCCATTCCTCAGGAGGAAGTCGCCGGAAACGCCAGCGTTCGTTCCACCTGGCCACACGCGACACTTCTTCATTGGAGCAGGGCATAGAGCAGATGCCAAAACCATCTGGCGAAGCATCTGTGCAATGTATCTCCTCTTCCAATGGCCTACGTAGATCAGAGTATAATAAGGGTACAATACCAGCGAAGATATAACACTCTTGCCTTTCCCTACGATTCAAACACCTCGGCCCTGAACTAGACATTGCAAACTTGTACAGCTGATGGAAAACCCCCATGCCGCAGCGATTGAGGACGCACAATACCATAGAGTGACCCAGAAGCCTCTGCACAACTTCCGGATGAATGACTCCACGCCTGATATGCATAAAGGCGAAGATGAGATTCCACATCCTCGAAGAAGTAGCCCGCACCTGGCCAAGCTGCCCGTCAACTACCCCTCCCAACGTGTTGAAAGTTGTGGATGCTGGCTCATCTTCATGCATGGAGAAACCAATGTGAGAGAGTGCATTGCAAATAGAATCCTTGCTGTTGTTTGTCAACTGCTGTTCCAATCCAATCGCATGTACATTGTCGCAATAGGGCATCGCAATTGCTTGCCCCGGCACCAGCTTTGGTGCAGGAGTGTGCTCCAGAACAAGCTCCGTGTGTGAAATGCCCAAAGCCCTCATGGATACCGATTCATGAATATGCTGCACCAGGAAAAAGGACCAAGAGAAACCCATGGGAAGAACAGAGATAACTGGGGTAATGTTACCATAACCAGAGAAATGTTCTGCACCCAACCCTGAGACAAGTGTTGCCTCTTCCACGGATAAATCTCGATGAAGTCCAAAGTACATCGCCAGGTCCTTCGGCAACCTGACTGCGTAGAAACAGTCTTTGATGTCTGCTCCAGAGAGGTACATGTTATGCCCTGGGGGAATGTACATCTCACTGATTGCCGCCAATGAGCCAAGCCGTGTATGTGGAGCAGGTCTAAATAGTAAGTTTGTCTGTCTACAGTCAAGCACGAGTCGTTGTCGTTGTTGTAAAGATCCTCCAACTAGTTTTGGCTTTTTTGAAACCGTGAACGCCCCCACCCTGCCCTTACAACCATCAGCAAAATCCAGTATCCCTCTATCATAAAGATGTCGCAGAAAAACCAGATACAACCGAGGATTGAGCAAAGCAGGATCGTTGTATGGAGTCAAGCCACATGTATTGCTGGAGATAGCGGTCCACACATCAGCGTCTTGCAACATGGTGTCCTCAAACTGTGCAACCACGCCCTTCACGGGCTCTTCCAAGGCCCCCAGGAGGTCAACACCAGCCACCACCCCACTAGGAAGCGAAAGCTGGGGTAACGACATAGGAACCACGTCACCCACGCCACCAGCAGTGTCTTCATACATGCTGGGAGCCGCCCGGAGCGCCTTCAGGGCTCCCTGGCCACATGCATCAGCAGGTGGGTCCCCTAGGTACTTTACAGATTGGATGATGCCGTTGATGGCCTCTTGCTGATGTAAAGGCAGCGAACCAATCGTCGACATCTCACTAAACCCAGCAGGACTTCCATGACCACTGAAAAGCAAATTCAAAGCATCGATGGCATGGTTGACTCGTCCCCCAACAGCAGCCCTCCGATCCACTCTACGACGAACAGACCTGGAGAGATGCTTGCCAACGGACTCCTCAACCTGTAGCTGGGGCAAAGGAAAAAGGTCCCTTTGCCGATCATCCGGCCTGGGCCTGTGATAAACTGCTGATTCCCACAAGCTTCGGCCCATGGCAGTTGCGACACACTGCACCCCACTGCCAAAGGATGCAGCACACCAAGTCAGCTACTGGCCACCACCCCCGCCTGAATTGGCGGAGGCTTTTCCGGCTGGTTTGTTGTCCTTGCCACCTTTTCCATGTCCCTTGGATTCCATAATCTTCCTCTTCTCCTTCTGAATCTGTGCTTGGCTGTGAAGCTGCTTAGATACATAGTCCGATAGACTGGGGACCACTATCCCACCACCAGCTTTGTAGGTTTGTCCTAAAAAGTGCTCGGCTCCAATGTAACTCGGAGCTGATGGTGACTGAGAATGGGCCTCAGCGATGAGTTGCCTGCGTCGGCAGGCCAACTCAATGCAGCTGAGATTAGCAACATTGAGACTGTCGTAACACAGCGCTGCATCAATGATTCGCGCTAGTGCTTCGTCCTCATGGACGCTGCGGTCGCCCTCCGGTATGCGGCTTGAACCAACCCACATATGATGTTGGGCTGTTGCACTCTCAGCTATGCTGCTAATCGCCTTCATGTACTCTAAGCAGGTGCGTGGCTCGAATGGAAAGTCGCTGAACTCCACCTGCTGCAGCTGCTTCACGCTTTCACGGAAGCTGCGTTGGCGCTCACCGTTGAGGCCATAGGTGACCTCCAATGTCCGCACATCGTCACTGGCAGAAATGTCGTCACCCTCTAAGGCCTCAGAGGAACGGGCAGCCAAAATGCGCTGCTCACAGAAAACAGCAACTTCACTTTCAGCCATCCTACAAATCAACACAGGGCGTTCGAAGTTCTTGTTGTCGGCAATGCGCATCAGACCCCAGCTTCCATCGGCTGGGTGGCCGGCAGGGGGTGTCACTCTTTCCCCGATTTTCCGACCATCGATGTGCTCTGCAATGACCCATACTTGACCTTGGTCTCCCCCAGCAGCTGCTGGGGCAGCGGCTGCCACAGGTGCCCCTGGGGCATGTCCACCACCACCCACGGGTGCTAGTCCTCGCCTTGCACGCTCTGCATCAGCTAAAACTGCACCAGCTGCCAGTCTGTTAGCAAATTCATTTGCAGACATTGCCCTTGAAATCTCTTCCACGTAGCAATCGAAATCAGGGGTCAATACTTGATACTCTGCTGCCTCTATGTGGCCTACGATGAGTCGTGTATGTATGTATCTAGGAACTTCTCCGTAGTCTATAAAAGCCAAAGAGCCTATAGGGATCCCCGCCATGATCTCAGCCAGTGATGGCTAGGCCCTTCACGGACCCTAGCNGAGCCTATAGGGATCCCCGCCATGATCTCAGCCAGTGATGGCTAGGCCCTTCACGGACCCTAGCACACCCTTTGATTTGCCCTTCACCCCAACCTGCCAGTCACGATTGGCCCCAGTCTAACTATCCTGGTAGCTAACACGCAAGGCCAAAGCAGTGTTCGCAAGGCCAAAGCAGTGTTTAAGAAGGCCACCAAGGCCAATGGAATCACAGCAAGCCCCAAAGCCCAAACCAGTGGTGAGGTACCAGAAGGATCAGCAACCAAAGTAGATAAACCTTTCCAGTTACACTCACACTTGCACGTGGGGGTTTCAGGTTTCCCAATTGTCCAATCTCTACCGATCCAGCCACAAAGAAAAGCCCCCGCTACAACGGCAAGAGTTGTTCTGCTATAACTCATCGACAACATTCTGCAAGCAGGAACTAGGTTTAAATATAGCATAAGCCAATATATCCTATAGTATTTTAAATATTTAAATCAATCAAATATTTTAATCAATCAAGAATTTAAACTATTCAAAATTTTAAATCACTCAAATATTTAAATCATTCAAACCTTTCAATAATTCATATTTTTCAATAATTCAAAACCTTAGGGCTTATTAAGACATTGTAGAATTATTCAAAACCCTAGGATTCTTTACAATACTTGTCATTCACCAATTAACATTTGTCAATACTTCACAACATGGCATAATCCTAACCTTGGCTGGTGGGATTGCTAGGCTTTGTACTGTTTGTAATACTAATACTACTTGTAAGTACTTGCACAAAGTTCTTCTAGTACATGGAGTACTTGTGGCATTTGTTGTACTTGTAAAAGTGTGTAGTAGTCTGTGTAGTATTTGCAATACTTCTTCTACTATTGAAACCATTGCAACTTTTCTTTGAAAATATTGCCATACAACAAAGAAATCAAGCAATCATAAGAACGTCTGAAAGGATCTGAAGGTAATTCTGCCCAGTTTTTCCAAATCACCGCACAATAGGGCCTCTATAACGTTCCCATTTACTACTGTAATCTCATTCGTTTCTAATGGGCATTCTTGTCAACAATATTGGGTAATACCAAAAAAAGGAAAAGCTATTATAATGCAAAGAAAACAATCTATTCTCTTCTGTTTTTACCATATTTATCGATTTATTTGTTATTTTAGATTTCCATTGCAATGGTAAAAAGGATATCTTAAAATAGGGGGCCCTCAAAACCATATGTTTCAGTACTAAAATGATCTAAAATGATCTCATCTTGGATGATGTGGGGTGCCACCATTTTAGGAAACCTCTACATTTTAAAAGCAGCCTGACGTCATCAGAGAGCCTGTATTTGCCCTATTTAGCCTCTGCTCCGCCTGGCAGCTGTGAACCCCGTCGCACACGCAATGTGTGACACGCCCGGTCGCAAACCCTCTGCTTAACACTCCCACAGGGCCGAAGCGACCACTGCTCAGCGTCAAACAGATTAAACAACTCTTTGCAGGCATGCTGAATATAGCTTTTCGGTGGGTTCCTGTGTTGAACAGATTAGTCTTTAGCTCAACTTCATGTTAGCTATTCAAACCTGCCTGTGATTCATCAATGCCCCTCATAGGGGCTCTGGCAATGTATAGCTACAATTGACAAGCCCACTTGCTCGTTACAGCTCACTGCGGACCTGATAGGGGAGCAACATCGAAAAGAAACGCGAGATTTGCATGAATACTGACACTGGCACTGGACTTCATGACCGCAAGGAGTTGCACATGCAGAGCGCCCCTAAGTCCTGGGCAGCTTCATCCCGAATTGCTCCCTGAGCGCATGCAGCCGACAGGCAAAGCCAAGGCTCTGCGCAAAGTGCAGTGTTTACGGGGTATGCCATGGCCTGAACCAGCTCATTCATAATTAGTTCTACATACGGGGTAAAAAATGCATTTTGCTAAGTTTGCACGCACAACTGCTTGGGACTCCTTTGCAGCCATGGTATTGCATATTCATGCTACTTGATTCCTGTGGCCTGCCGCAGAGACAGTTGCCGCACTGCTTGTTTGTTTCTTATGCAAATCTTATACAATTTCAACGTGCAAAAAGTCTGTTGGACAAACATACCGCACCTACAAGTTCGTCAACAAAGAGAGTACGATTTACCTGCAGGCTGCAGCAACTAAAATGGAAAGAATCCAAACCAATAAAAACCTTAAGCCACTACATCATTGTTGAAGCCCAAGACTTAAAAGGGTTTAAAGTTTAAAGCGTGGGATATCGAAGCCAACGTCTCAAATTTCAGACTACACACCCAAAGCAACAAGAAGGCTTTTGGCCAAGATGTTTCGAAGAAAGTCATCTTCACGCAGGGAAAAATGCTGCCTTCATGCTGTCAGAGCTTCCACTGTGCCTCACGAGTTGACATGAAACATGTTCTAATTTATTAGGCATAATTAGATATAATTAGCCTCTAACATGCGCAGAAGCCGCCATGGGATTACAATGCGCTCACGTTTTGTCAAATGACTTTGGAACACTTAAGTCAGGGACTCTGCAGCATCCGCATCCTGCAACATGCTGCGTATCCCAAGATAACTTCGCCACCACCGTTTCCGTTTGACCCCTGTGCGCGTTCCAATGGTGAGTCACACAAGTCTTGCAAGCTCACACATATCGCTCACGACAAATCTGAGAAACTGACCCTTGAGGGTGAGCCGCCGCGCAAAGCCCTTGCCATGGAACAGCTGAGGACAAGATTCCGCCATTTGAGTATCCCTGTCTAATCTGTCTGTTGCAAATGTCAAGTCTTGGGCTGTCCTGTCATGCACAGCAAACACTTCCTGCGCTCGCCTGTCTCCATGCTCAAGGGGCACAAAAGCTTGCGCCTTGAAGGTTTTGGAATCATATAACCACTTTGAGCTGTTCCGGCTTAGGCTGATTTCCAAACTTCCTGTATCCAAGAAGCGCCTCTGGTCTGAGCTTTGTCAAAGGTGAATCTGCCTCACCAGGAGAGTGTGCGAGGCCTACATGTGGTGCTACTAGTATGTGTGTGTATATATGTATATACATATATATATATATATATATACCTATACCAGTAGTACCGCGCAAGGCGGTGGCGGAAGTTTCAAAGATAGGAAACCTATAGGAAGAGGTTGGTTGCTGTGAATCATGGACGGCAGAGTGAACCCACTGATGGACCGACAAGTGGTTGGAGGCAGCGCAGTGTAGTTGTAATGTAGTGTAGTTGTAGTTGTGGTTGTAGCTGTGAATGTTGTAAATGTAGTTGTGGTTGTAGCTGTAGTGGTCGTAGTGGTTGTTGTGGTTGTTGTAGTTGTAGTTGTACCTGTAGTTGTAGTGCGGTGCATTGTAGTGTAATTGTAGTGGTTATTATGGTTGTAGTTGTAATTGCTGCAGTTGTAGTTGTAGTTGTTGTGGTTGTAGTGGTTGTGGTGATTGTAGTTGTAGTGGTTGTGGTTGTTGTAGTTGTAGTGGTCGTTGCAGTGCAGTGCAATGTAGTTTTAGTTGTAGTTGTAGTGGTTGTAGTTGTAGTGGTTGTCGAAGGAAGTTTAGAAGTGAAACTTCCGACAATATGGACAGTTGAAAAGCAGAGGTGAGAAGAGCCAAGATGTGAAGAGCTCAGCCATGAAGCAAGTCAGAAGATGAAGAAAGTCAGAAGAGAGAAGATAAGAGATGAGAAAGTCAGAAGAGAAGAGATGCAGGTGCGCGAAAAGGTAGGAAAGTCGCGAAANAGAAAGTCAGAAGAGAAGAGATGCAGGTGCGCGAAAAGGTAGGAAAGTCGCGAAACGCTGTGTTTTTCCAATGTTTTGTGGCTCCGGAGGGTCGAGAAGTAGGCTCGCTAAAGCGGCGGGTNAACAACTTAACAATTGAACAACTGAACAACTTAACAACTGAACAACTTAACCACGTAACCACTCAACAACTTAACAACTTAGTTAGTTAGTTAGTCAGTTAGTCAGTCAGTTAGTCAGTTAGTCAGTCAGTCAGTTAGTCAGTGAGTCAGTTAAGCAGTTAGTCAGTTAGTTAGTTAGTCAGTCAGTCAGTCAGTCAGTCAGTTAGTTAGTCAGTTTGTCAGTTAGCCAGTTAGTGAGTTAGTCACTTAGTCAGTTAGTCGGATAGTCAGTCAGTCAGTTAGTCAGTTAGTCAGTTAGTCAGTTAGTCAGTGAGTCAGTTAGTCAGCTAGTTAGTTAGTTAGTTAGCTAGTCAGTTACTCAGTTAGTCAGTTCTTCAGTTAGTTAGTTAGTTAGTTAGTTAGTTAGTTAGTTAGTTAGTTAGTTAGTGACTTAGTCAGTGAGTCAGTGAGTCAGTTAGTCAGTGAGTCAGTTGGTCAGTTAGTCAGTGAGTCAGTGAGTCAGTTAGTCAGTGAGTCAGTTGGTCAGTTAGCCAATGAGTCAGTGAGTCACTTAGTCAGTTCGTCAGTTAGTCAGTTAGTCAGTGAGTCAGTCAGCTAGTTAGTTAGTTACTTAGTTACTTAGCGTTCAGTTTGTCAGTTAGTCAGTTCGTCAGTTCGTCAGTTCGTCAGTTAGTCAGTTAGTCAGTTATAGTCAGTTAGTCAGTGAGTCAGTGAGTGAGTTAGTNCAGTTCGTCAGTTAGTCAGTTAGTCAGTTATAGTCAGTTAGTCAGTGAGTCAGTGAGTGAGTTAGTTAGTTTGTTAGTTCGCTTGTTAGTTAGTTAGTCGGTCCGTCAATCAGTTAGTCAGTTAGTCAGTTAGGCAGTTAGTCAGTTAGTTAGGCAGCCAGATAGATAGACAGATAGATAGGCCGACGCTCCAACCACCNNGGATCTTCTCTGCCATCCATGACTCACAACAACTCACCTCTCCTATAGTGTGCTATTCCTGAAACTTCCGCCACCGCCTTGTGCGGTACTACTGGTAGTTGTAGTTGTAGTTGTAGTTGTTGTAGCCGTTGTCTTTGTAGTTGTAGTTGTAGTTGCAGTTGTCATGTAGTTGAAGTAGTAGTGTAATTGTTGTAGTTGTAGTGGTTGTAGTTGTAGTGGTTGTAGTTGTAGCGGTTGTAGTTGTAGTGGCTGTAGTTGTAGCGGTAGTTGTAGTGCAGTCTAGTGTAGTTTCAGTGGTTATTGTAGTTATAGTTGTAGGTGTTGTAGTTGCTGTAGTTGTAGTAGTTGTAGTTGTAAGTTGTAGTTGTTGTTGTTATTGTGGTTGTAGTTGTAGCTGTTGTAGCTGTAGGTGTAATGTAGTGTTACGTTCCGAAACGAAGCAAGTCTGCGAGACTTCCTCCATTTTCGAAGCTGACAACATCAAAAACCAAGCAATTCTGCGAGACGTCCTTCAAAAATGGAAAGTTGAGTGTGACCTGTCACGCAAAATGATTTTGACAAACCTGAAGATCTAATGTTCCAAAATGCAACCCCTCTCAGGAAATCAGCGCCCTGACCTCTTAAGTTTGCTTGAAGTGTCTCTTGTACTGCCCCTGCCACGAAAAACGCACCTTTGCAGATCCTCTTCAAATGTCCCACGCCTGCCATCGTGTTTGAAAATACCACAAAACCTACACGTTCAGCACACTTTTGACAAGGTGCAGCTTTTTTGCGACCGCCACACAAAACGAAGTGTGAACGTCCAAAAATGGTCCGAACATGTGGTGTTTCGAACATTTTCACTTCCAAATGTGTCTTCGCGCCACAACGGCGTGCACTTTTTCGACATCTCAACTTCCAAAAGCGGTCTGGACCTGAGGTGTTTTGTTCATTTTTACTTCCAAACGTGCTTCGCGCCACAGCGCCGTGCAGTTTTTCGACATCTCAACTTCCAAAAGTGCTCCGAGAATGGTGCGATTTGCCACTTTTGACTTCCAACTGTGCTTCGCGCCACAACGGCGTGCACTTTTTCGACATCGCAACTTCCAAAAGTGCACCGAGAATGGTGCGATTTGCCACTTTTGACTTCCAAATGTGCCTCGCGCCACAACGGCGTGCATTTTTTCAGTATCTCAACGTCCCAAAGCGGTGCGAACATGGTGTGTTTTGACACTTTTGATGTGCTTGGCGCGACAACGGCGTGCAATTTTTGATGTCTCATCTGCGCAGATGTTTCCGCACCCGCCGCTTTAGCGAGCCTGCTTTTCGACCCTCGGGAGCCACAAAACATTGGAAAAACACAGTGCTTCGCGACTTTCCTACCTTTTCGCGCACCTGCATCTTCTCTCTTCTGACTTTCTTCCTCTCTCATCTTTTCTCTTCTGACTTTCTCATATTCTGACTTTCTTCCTGGCTGTGCTTTTCCATCTGTCCATATTGTCGGAAGTTTGACTTCTAAACTTCCGTCGATAATTTACACACATGAAACTTGAAACCTTGTTGTCCACAATGCCAGAACACGAGGCGAGCAGGCACGCAGCAAACTTGCCAGCAGCTTTGATCAAAAGAGTTTCAAAAAATTCGCCGCTTGTAGCTCTGAATCTGGTCTGGATGCCTGAGGCCTGACCAGAACCAGGCCCAAAGCTTTCGCAGCCTATCGCCAAGAAAAGTGTGTGGTTTTCAAGGTGCGCTTGTTGATTTTGCAGCTTTGGTGTGCTTGATGTCTGGTCCTCTTCACGATAGAAAGCACCACAAAGGACACGGTGATTCACGGTGATGCGTGTGTCGCCTTGATTTCATGAAGCATCTTTTCAGGGTCTTGTTCCACCCCATTCACCTGCAAGCGGTGACCGCAATCATCCGCACTGCTTCTTGGGTGAGGCTAATGAGAAAAGCTGAAGTGCGTACCTAGTTGGTGCGACGCTGGCACCCCACAAACAAAATCAAACAAAGCTAGTTCACATTGGATCACACATTGCATGCGCATCAACCATACATGGCAAAACATGCTTGAAACGCATCGCGGAAGCATCAGGACAAGTCTTGTCTCGGCTGATCTTCGAGCAAAACGTTACAGTAGCCAGGGGGCAATGAAACACTCTTCTGCACATTGGCTTCGCATTTTCTTCTTGGTCGTCCATGCTGCAAATGCTTGCTGATGTTGATCCACAAAGAAGAACTTGTAGTCGGAATAATTTCGTAAGGGTGATTTTGGAGACGACTGGGGCAAGCGCCAAAGCATGGCTTCAAGGAAAGAAAAATCTCCGCATCCAAAACAGCTTAGATATTGTGAAACTTTAATTTGTCCAGTTGAAAGCTGAAAGCAACGTAGTCTCTGCACGCCACTTAGTCTCTGCACGCCACTATGCGTTCTGACGCGCGGCGATTCCAACAGCATTCATTCACCATTATGGCCCACATGCAAAGGCACGGCAAGTCAGAACTATGTTCTGCAGGAGAGCTGTCGATGTCTGCAGTCGGCATTGATAGACTCTTCATTCAAAATGACTCGAAATGCGTTGCAATTGTGAAGCTCAATTTTCACAAAGGTTGCTTTTCGCAACTTTCACAAGTTTTGCAATGGACCGGATAACCCCACATGTCAACTTCTTCCAATAAGCAGCAACAGAAGAGTGCAGATGGTATGTCCAAAGCAGAAAAGTGAAAGAGGATGTGCACAAAAGCTGTGTGTGACAGAGTTGCGTGTGCAAAAGGTTCCTTTGTGAAAGGATTGCGAATGAAAGAATACAACAGGGGGGGAAACGGAAACAAAAAGAACGGCAAGAGAGTACGGGAGTGGCATGTATGTGTATTCGTGCGTGCGTGCGTGCGTGTGTGTGTGTGTGTGGGTGTGCGCGCGTGTGTGTGTGTGTGTGTGTGAAACCCGTTATCACATACGGATCCCTTTATACATCAACCGCAAATCTATCCAAAAATGCAGGGGGATCAGGCTTCCAGTGACTGACCTGATCCAACGAAGCTGGGTCACTGGAAGGGAAGTGGTTTGAGGACGCTCAACCATGTACCTGCTCATTTTGAATTGTTTCATTTGGAACTGTTGCTCTTGCTGTCAAGTTTAGGTTGGTTCGGTATTCGGTATTCAGGTTCAATTTACGTGATGTTCGACGGGATTCAGCGCGAACAGGTCGCAACACAAAGCCCCTTCCCGATTGGGGGGTGCCATGTGTCAATCAGGGGGTGAACCTGACCTAAAAAAGAACTGTACACACACACACACAACTGCAAGCATCACAAGCGGCAAGCACAACGGCAAGCAACAAGGGAAATGAATTAACCTCCGGCGAGGTGCAATTGGCGCCTTTTCTCTTTGGCAGCTTTTTTATAGCGGGTTGTTACAATTTTTTGCCACGTTTGATGTCTCTCTGGAACAGAGAGTTCAGTCAACGGGCCATGGTCGAAGGAGGTTGGGTTCTGGAGAAAGGTGAGTGGTCGGTAGAATGTGAGGCTACCACCCAAGGAGGAGACGTATTCATAAACCGCCTGAATCGTCTCAGCTGGGTTAGGTAGTCGAGGGCGGCACGGGAGCCCTGCGAAAGTCCCTCTGAATCCAAAGCGTCTCAGAGATGTGCATTTCTTGACTGAGAAATCTGGCAGCAAATTTGCTAGTGTCACCGTCTTGATGGCCAAAATGGCCTGCTGAAACACATAGTACATGCGAGAAGCCGCTCGGGCCGAGGCTGGTTGCAGCAAAGCTTGATCGGACATATAACTCCAAAAGTTGGCCGCTTTGTACTGGCCATCGGTTTTGACAGGTGGGTATTTGTTGGTAAACAAACAAAAACTGAAGAGCATTTCAAGCCATGAGATACCCCAATCATCCGGTCTGGAGTAATCTTTGGGAACATCAGGGGGCCAAGCACAAGCTGCAAGCCAACGCACAACATCACTAGTGAAATTGGCACCTTGAAGGATCCCATGAAAAGAGGACTCATCCACGTCGACAGGATTGAACGTCGGGACATACTCCGGAGGGCAAAAATATCTAAGAAATTGAAGGGCATCAACGCCCATCGCCTTAGCAGGCATAAACTGTGTGGAAGATTGAGAAACAGCGGACGGCTCAGGTTGGCCTACAATTTCAGTTTTCTTCATCAATTCATCGCGGCACCTGTTCAACTGAACAAGGTAGGCCAAAACTTCATGGAGCATGGCAGCTTCCTCTTTATGAAAGGCGGCAATGCCACGAAACATAGTTCCTACCTCTTCCGGTATATGACGCAAGGACATTGAGGCTGCAAAGTCGGCGGCATGGTTGCCATAAATCGTCCAAAGGTCCTCCCAGTCTTGGGCTTCATCAAAGTTCCGATGACTCTTGGTCTTGAAGACCCTGACACGAGGAGACCAGTGAGCTTGAATCTGACCAATCAGATCTGCATTTCGGGTTCGGTAATGAGGAAAACCAGGGATCTGAGATCTGATAGCAAAGTCAATGAAACAAACGTAAGTGGCATCCGTCACGATACTCACTTCTACATGATCGTCATATTTCTGAGCCGCACGCAGGGCATGCAGGTAAGCGGAAAGTTCCCCTCTGGCAGCGGATTGTCTACCCACCACAAGCCCAGTGGCAACGACACGAAACAAGGGACAAGCCAAGTCATGCAGCTGAAACGATTGTATCATCTGAATCTGCGGTACAGAGATGTTTGAAACATCGGACACAACCGCCCAACTGGCGAGTCGAGCGTCGGAATCATTAGGATGAATGGCTCCCCCATCAGTGTAGAAAACCACCCGGGACTCGCATTCAAAATGGGCCAATTCAACCTCAGGTGAAATTGTTTTCAGAAAGGCTCTTTGCAACGGCAAATCCGGGGATGACCTTGCAAGTGGAACATAGACCCATTCTGGTCTAACATTTTCAAGAATCTCAACAGCCTTAACATGTTGGTCACGGATCTTCGACAAGGACGGGCACTGTAACAATCTGTGAGGCCTAGTGTCATCTTCACCGCAGAGAGGGCATCTCTCTACTGCTTCAGAATCCCACTGTTTTTGGGTCATTCCAGTCTGAAAACCTCCGATCATGTTTCGTACCAAGATACCCTGATCCCGAGGGGGGAACTTTGCCAACGTGCGTGCCGTAACACGAGGATGAGGGATAAAATCACCAGTACCTTTTCTGGACACATTTTGCACCAGGAAGTAGGGCCAAGCCTCAACAAAGGTGCGACAAATCACGTCCGTTGAATCCTTGAACAGATGAACTGACATATGTTCAGGGCCTGTCAGAATGGCATCAGGTGAAATGGACCACCCAAGTGTATCAAGATACTTCCTTAGTGTGGTGGCGGGGCCAAAGGGTCTTGTACCCGAAAAAGAAGCAGCAAGTCTAACAATACTCACGGCTGACTCAAGGCAAATTGAGGCAAGTCGACGAACAGCCCGAAGGGCCACAAGCACAACATGGAGCAATGGGTCAAGCAATCGTCCCGACAAGGAAAAACAAGCCAACCAAGGTGACGCAAAGTTGCACTTGCCAACAAAAGCAAACAGTGTTGCTGATCTAAGAGTCTGGAAATGGTGCATTCCCAAATAGGCTGTATCAGCAGAGTAGAGAGCCATTGGCCAAACCGAAGATTGAATCAGTGTGGCTTTGCTGGTGACATCCAAAGGTAGGTTTTTAACTCTTTTGATACGGCGCTCAGCTTCAAGAATCTTATCCTTCACATTAGCAAGTTGGATATTGCCATTGTAGTGGAATCTTTCACCCAAATCACGAACGTGAGATTCGATCTTGATGGGAACATCACCCCCAGGAAACAGCAGAGAGAGGGATTCACAGGCGTCACGGAATTCACGAGTTATGCCCCAGTGCCATGACTTGTTGAAATCAATCTCAAGTTTGAGCGAGGATGCAAACCTCAAGGTGTGGACAAAAGCTTGTCTGTGACTAGGGATGTGATACGTCATCCATCCCCAGTTGTCTGCGTATCCATGTGGAGACACCTCAGTAGTGGCCGTCCGAGCATGAAACGCAGTCGCCAAGGCTAACATAGCGAGCACCGACATACAGTCTCCCTCCGGCGCACCGGTAGTGCTGCTAAGACAACTTCCCAACCGGTTGTGAAGGTGTGGGAATCTTTGCATTCTCATGAGGGAGGACAACCAGAATCTACACACCCATTCAGGGACACCTAATCTTTGCCAAAGGAAACAAATTGGCAGGCGAGGAAAAGTATTAAACGCCTTACGAAGATCAAGGGAAAAGCCACCCAACTGAGAACGGTTGGATAATGCCCGCTCAATTCTATGTTTCAGCAGGAAGGCAAGGTCTTTGACCCCCCTGCCAGGGACACCCCCAGACACCAACATAGGCAACGACGTTTGCCAAACTTTCGCAATCTGCGAAAATAGGACTTTTCCGGTGACTCGGTATAGAACACCAAGGACCGTAATAGGTCGAATTTGGTGAAGAGAATCAGGCGACGGCACCTTCGCAAGAAGGGTGGTCTTGGCCGCCATCAAACAAGCAGGCAATCCAAATTGAGCTCCAATGGACATGATTTTTGCCAAGTCTTGGACACAAGATTCAGGCAACTTCTTCAGTTCCTCGTATCTCCAACCATCAATACCATGAGCCTTCCTGGATTTGAGCGACTTGATAGTGTCCATCCAAATGGGAAGTGAATCCAGTGTGACATTGATCTGAGGGCGCTGAGCCAATCCACTATCCAACACTTCTTGAACAAACGACCCCCAATGCTCTAAAGACGTGGTCTCAGAAACGTCATCACGGAGCCAAAATTTCGCCCAGAAGGAGTTGAATGCGTCTTGAATTTCTTCCGTCGACATTGCAATACCCTTCTGCAGAAGCAAAGCCTGAGTAGGCAGGTTATGAGCCTTGGTAGAGAAAAACACCATGTGTCCATCCTGTTTGACAATTTTGATTTCAGCCTCACCAAACATGGCGGACAAACCACGCTGAAATTTGACATCATGAGAAAGTTTAAGACACATATGACCCTTACGGGATCTCATCAATGTGGCAAGTGACAAAGTTTCAAAAGGAACTTCGGTCAGAGGTGGTGATGCCTGACCCCTCACAATTTTATACGACAAACTCAGGAAACCATCATCATGATCCACCCGAATGCGTTGTCGGAAAGACTGATATCTGTTACGAGCTTCCTGCTGACAAGTCAAGTTACAGTACATCTCTGTAATTTCAACGCACAAGTCAAGCAAGCTCATATGAGGAATGGAAGTGGGGATAAAAGGAACCAGTTCATAGGACAAGATCCAAGCGGACCAACGGCTCCCAAACCCCTTGGCATCACGTATGACGTTCCATTCATGTTGAAGTTGAAACCGACGAGAGGCAAGAACAGCAGGATCACCCGTCTCAGAGAAGGCCTTCAAGGCTCTGCGAAAAGATTTCAAGCGCCGGACTTGGCGAACAGCATGCTTTGATTTGAGGGAAAATACCTCAACATCAGGAGTAAACGCTCCTGTAGGATCCTCACGAACACTCCCATTCTGGTTGCGTTCACAAGCAGTCTTGACTCCACATCGACCACGATATTTCGGGTGAAGCGAGGGCCATGGGTGAACGACAGGATTAAGGCGGTGAGCCAAGGTAAGTGCTTTATCAATGGCAACCTCAACCGCATGCGACCATGCCAAAAGTCCCTGTCCAACCTGAGTCGCATTCGTAATAGTCTGAACATCAAACGTATCACTGAAAGGTTTGCTCTTGTAACATGTGTCAATCAATTCAGTTGGAGGTGCAATGGCTGCCCATGAACATGGAATGTTCCACCGCATGGCTGGGGAAACTTCTTTTTTGACCTGCAGAGAAACAATCAAAGGAACATGAGCATCAAACTGCAAGTTGGAATCAACAACCATATCAGAGATCAACGGGATCAGTTGTGGGTGAAAAATGGCCGTATCATTACGAGTAGAACCCAAGCAAGTGGCAGGAAGATCAACGCCCCTGGAATTCTTAAACCAAGAAAAAGCCTCGACAGCCCCCAGTTCACGAAACATCGAAAAAGCCAGAAGTTGATGAGGAGGGTCATTGAAGTCACCCGCAACAATGAACGGCATATTAACTTGTTGAACAACATCAAACACTGATGCCAAGAACATATCATTCATGCGAACACCATGCTGATGTCTCGTAGCAAATCCATAAACAGAGACAAGCAAAACTTCCATGTCAAGCAATCGAACGATTGAACAACAGATGCGGCAACTGTCCCAAAGAAAGTCAGGGATAGAGACTCTTGCCTTACGAGCAGGAATCTTAGAGAAAATGGATGTCCCCAGGGCCTCACCCCTGTAAGACGGATGAGAGTCCAAAGTAGCTTTTTTCGGGGGTGCATGCTTCGACCAGAAACATCGGAACCCCTTACGAAACAAAGTTGATGAAACTTCCTGTTGGATGACACTAGTAGCAGAGGTCTCAGAAAGGAGAACCACATCCGCACCCAGGCGCACAATCTCCTCAGTTTTTTTGAACACTGCAGTGGGATTTGAAATTGCAAGTCTAATGATGCCACGATCCTCTGACACCTGAGGTCCAGGGTTAGAGGCTTGGCCAACTACCATGCCGAAGAATCGTGCAAAAAAATTAAACGGCAGCTTGAGCGAAACCTCCAGTTGGAAGACATCCAAGTGGTTGACACACGGCCAAGGTTTAAACAAGTCAAGCTGAGGCAGAACTGCAAGCCACAAGTATACTGATCTCAAATGGGCAAGATCTTCATTGATCAGGCGTGTCTCATGACCAATGCAGAGAGACTGCGACACCAACCATGCAAGCACAAGCAAAAGCAATGGTGGGACATGCCACATGCTTTTCACCAACCAATCATACTGTCAAGAATTCTCTTCCTGGGAATTCCTTTGTTTTTTCGGCGGATGTTCACTGTTCTGAAGGAGGGTCTTGAGCTCCTGGAATTGGGACGTCATCGTACGGTCCTGCCTGGCAAGGGACTGTTTCAGACTGTCCTGCAAAGAAGCTGTCAACTGGGCAAATTGATCCTTGGCTTCACTTCGGATGGCGGCAAATTCTTTGAGATTGGAAGCATTTTGTTTTTCAAAAGTTTTGCCCTGAGTGGCAACCGCCTCTTTGAGCTGCAGTACATCCTGCTGAAGCTGAACCACTTCTTTCGTCGAATTTTGGCGAAGTTCCTCGATGGCAACTTTCTGTTGTTCCTTGAAGTTTTCCCATTCGACATTCTGTTGGGTCAAACGATCTTCGATGGGTGCTTGGAGCTTCCTTGTCACTGCAGCGGGAACCGGTTGGTTTGAGGCACCTGCACTTGCAAGTGGCTTATAGTATGCCCATGGGTCATCAAACTTCATGGTGGAGTTGGGTTGAGCACTCTGCGATTTGGGAGGAGTAATCTTCTTGGCATTACCAGCGATGACAACTTGTGTCTTCTTGGGCTTTGACTGCATCCATCGAACTAGGATTGGTTGTTCATCCCACATCTCGAATTGGGACTCGTACTGAACTGCCGCAGCACAGAGCCACACCGACGAAGCAAGCAAGCGAAGTGGACGGGCTTTCCAAGACAAACTGTCAAGCCAACTCTGCACGTTTTCATGCTTTGCTCCCAGTGGAACTGGGGAGAGTTTGAACATGAAAGTCGATGGGATGTCACTAGGGACGTCATCATTAGGGCGCATCTCCGCAAACGCCTCCCGAAACTCTTCCCTTCGAAACCGAAGCCCTCTGGACACTTTGTTGGGACCAGATTTCATACTTCGAACAATCCCTTGGTGCTGGGGATAGGTCGAGGAAATGACCTGCAAGTCCACAAGGCTTGTGTTAGGCATCCACACCACCTGGAAATCATCACTGATATGTCGGTCTTCACGCTTGGCCGCCGTGTACACGGCTTTGGAGCCACTTGCTTGCAAGATCCTCGTGAGATCACTTTTGGAGATCCTAGCGTGGAACTGCAGAGAGGTTGCTTCTTCAGCTGAGACCTTGACTTTGTCACGTTGAAACACCCTACCCCAAGGAGGGGCCAAGAGCACAAGGTCAGGGCAACACAGTTCCAACGTCGCTTTGACGGGCGATCTGGTGATGTCACTCCATTTCTCTTGAGGAAGTTCGTCTCGACAGACCGTGAACGACACAACAGAGGATTCCGTAGTGGAAATATTGGTGTCGACTTTGGTTGTTTTGACCTTTTTCTTTCCAAGGTCATGCAAGCAACCTGCAAGCACCAAAGGTTCATGATTGCCACAAAAGGCGGGAATTTGGATTCGCCGACCCTTACTGTGAGGGGCACACTCGCATTTGCCAAGAATGACGATTGCGAGCTCATCTTGAGAGACCTCAGCAGTCTGCGAGAGCCATGGGATTGCCTGACTGGGCGACATGAGACAAACCCCAGACTGCTTCGGCACCACATCAAATCTCTGTTGGCATGGTGTGTCATCTTCATTCTTGAAGAAACCTTCCTTGATCTGGATGGTTTCAAGGTTGAGGGTTGACATGACCTCACTCGCAGGTTTTTGAACCCTTTCACGGATCTTTTCCCGATGCTTCTGCTGGTCATGATTGAAGGATGGCACGGTCAAATTCAAGGCCTTAGCCAGTTTGATGACTCCTTCAAGCTTGTCCTTGGCCTGACGAGGCCTCAACAAGGATTCTACTGTTGCCGGGCTAGAAGCTTTCAGAAGTTTGTCCACAAAGGAGGCTAATTCCTGGAAGTCAGCCCCTTGTGACAAGAGGAGAGTCGCAAGGGCATTTTTCTGCTTGACCAAGTCCTCAACATTCGGTTGTGGTTGAGGACCACCTCCACGCAAACCAAGCACAAAGCGGACCGTGATTGAAAGTCTACCCGCCTGGTCTTTTTTGGCGTAATCGCCCAACGGAAAGTCTGGATTCATCGTCTTGGTGGCGACAGCTCTCATGGGAAGTGGCTCACCCATCATGCGACCGACGAGTTCCCAAGGGTCAAGCAATAGAGCAACATGCATGCTGCAAGGAAGCCAACCACGGAAAGCAGGGTGACCCCAAACTTTGATCTTGGTGAAAACCGTATCTTCAGCTTCAAGAACACCCCTGGGGAGAGCCAAGATGACGAGTGCAGCTTGCAAAAACATGTAAAGAGATTTCTGGGAAATCGAATCCACGGTAGGATGGGGAAGGAGAAGAATCCTACCCTTCACTGGATTTGAAAACTCCTGAAACTTGACCGTCAGAATCCAGCCCATCTTTTCAAACACATACTCAAGGCGAGTCTGTTGGAAAAACCGGATAAACTTCATCAACTTCGGAAATGGGCCATCCCAAAACATCAAGTTGCGTTCAACAGTCAGGCGCAATTCACTGACGGCAAACATGTCAACATCCCAATCAATCCTTGTCAGGCTCATCCAAGTATGCAGTGCAATCATCAATGCCTGTTCACGATCCTCAACATCCAAGCGAAAAATGTCTTGGAACGACACAGGGTTACTGGCTGCAGGAGCAGGCGTTCCACTTGATTCACTTGAAGATGACGACGGTGAGTCATCAGCTGGATCTCCAGCGGGTTCACCAGCATTGATCAATCTCGGAGGTCTCGGTGGCGTAGGTGGCTGAGGCGGTGACCCCGGCACACTCGGTGGTGTCGGAGGTTGAGGTGGTGTCCCAGGCACACTGGGAGGAGTGGGTGGCTGCTCTGTTGTATTGGGCATCGGTGGAGGTGGAGGCAATTTTCGTTTCAAACCAGAGGACTTGGGTTTGGGATCATCACTTTTCTTCGGACCTCCTCCGTGTAAACTGACGACAGGGAAAACCTTGATGGTTTCACCCATAGACTGGCCCGGTCTCATGAACTCCCGCAGAGGTCTCTGGAAGTTGGCGTTGAGTCCATTGACAATGAATCGAACTTCACAAGTAAGTTGGAACTTCAACATGACATCACTCCAAAGTGTTCTGACTGCTGAGAAGTCAGAGTTGGGATCCCAATTACCTTCCCAAACCCAGGAGTTCCAAAACTTGAATCGGATCCAGACCGTGGGATTGACCCCAAAGGCTTCATGCGTACGCCATTGCGTGATAAAGAGCACAACTGCAAGACAATGTCTGGCGTCATCACCCTCAATCGCAAGCCTCTCTGGACATTTGAACATTTGCAGAGTCTGAGGCATTCCATCTTGAAGGAACTTGATGGGGACAGCAAACATCCAACCAAGGCAGACAAGCAGGTCGTAGATGCCAGATGCCTTCAACATGACAATGGCATTGGCGACATCACCAGACATTCCACCAAATCCAAGCAAGGTGCGATTGACCAGAACATCAAGCGCAAGCAAGCTCGACACATCAACTGGTTGGACACCTTTCGACGTCAGAAAGACCACTGCATCAGGGCATGGGGAATTATGATCAACTTCAAAGCCAAGCATGTCAGTGCCAAACAATGGATCGGATGAGAATTCAGACCTGAGAACCGAGATGACATCCGAAACAGTCATGTCCTGCCATCGTGCAAGAGCCACAAGACCAAAAGGACAAAGGGCAATCACAAAGTCTGTTTGTTGTGACGAGTCTCCAAAGCTCTTGACCGGTATCATCAGAGCAACCTGCACTGAAGCAAACAAGATTGTCCTGTCACGAGGCATTTCAAAATCAGGTCTGATAGGCACTTTGTGTTTGACATTTCCCGCAGGAGCGAGGAACAACTCAGTAGGTTTGGAGGCACCGAGCAAAGAAGCAAGCAAGTCAGTGACTACGATCCCCGCCTGGACGTAAATCACTGTCTCGTCAACTGGTGATCTCAAAATGAGCTGCTCACATTCTCGTAGAGGAAGAGTCGGGTCAATTTCCGATTCCTTGAACCAAAATCCTCCCCAAGCAGGATGGATGGCCAGGGTGGATGCCCTCAATCTGGCTTCAATGATCCTTGTGAAAGTGTCAGCGATGTCGACATGTGTGATGTCTGTGAGGAATGCAAGGGCGTTCAACAATGCGATTCCCGCATGTGCTGGAGAGATCCCATTACCCAGAATTGATACCGCAGTTTTGCGGCCTGACGGCATCCACAAAGGTCCAAGTGCGACCTGAAGCAAGGCAATCTCCGGCGTCGATGCGAATCTTAAGCCAGTTGGGAGAGCTAAAAGCGCCCCAAAGAGCCCACCTGATTGTACTGCATGAATGGGGAGTTCATGACCAGCCCCATAGTTGGCCATCACACAGCTCATCTGCTCTTGGGGAGTCCTCAGACGATACCGAGACACATCGACTTTGGATCTTTTGGATGCTCGGTTTGATCCACCCGATCTTGGCAGATTTGCAGGGTCCAGGTACTGATCCAAAACGGATTCCGACACCACACATTCATCTAACCAGTGGCCGTCTGGCTGTGTCAAGACGTCAAACTGTTGCAAAGATGGCGGTTGCACTTTTGGCCAAGTGGTGCATACATGTGGATTGATTGATTCATCATTACTCCGGGTTGCAACGATGATGAGCCTCTCTCTTTTTTGTGGGGCTACCTCAGCCAGGTCAAGAGTCTTGGCCCATCGCAAG
Organism: Symbiodinium sp. clade C Y103; assembly: GCA_003297045.1. Taxonomy (NCBI): domain Eukaryota; class Dinophyceae; order Suessiales; family Symbiodiniaceae; genus Cladocopium; species Cladocopium sp. clade C. Next base: position 93,238 of record BGPT01000320.1, on the reverse strand, counting down.
TCAAACCCCCAATGGGAAATCCACCGTTTGATCACACTCCAATGATCGTGCAAGGCCATCCCTGACACATTTTCAAGACAAAGCACTTTGCATCCAATCAAGGCAAGCAGAGCAATTGCAAGTGGTGTAAGAGCACCATCTTTACGTCTAAGGCCTGGAGGTGACACCGATGCGTTTGACCAAGGTGGACATGGCGGGGAACAAACACCAATCTCATACTCGACAGTTCCCAACAAGTGGACCCATGAAAACTCCATGATGTCACATTCAACCACCTTTTTCAACGGCAAGCAATCATTGGCATCGAGTTCAACTCTCAAGTCAGGGCCAATGCACGTGGATCCAAAGGTCAAGCCATACGCTTCAACACAAGCATGGTTGGAATCAATGGCAAGTGCAGTCACCAACGGCAAGTCAAGCCCATTCAGGAAACGAACCACCTGACTCCAACCTGAGAAACCCCCAGAAAAGAGTTCAACGACATGCTTCAAGCCTTGTGGATGGCGATTTCGACACTCAGGTGTTGGCATGACTCCTCCACCTTCCAAGCTAGCGTCAAGCACATGTGGAAACACAAAAGCTTGCAAGCAAATGACGGTCTCAACGTGAGAAACAACACAAGTCCATTGATCCATTGAGATCTTCAGGATGTACTTGTCCGTGATGTCGTGGGCACATCTTCGACCAGGCAAGCACAGCGACCCAAATCCCTCCTTCACCAAAACATGATTGGGATCCACCCGACAGCTCAAGGTCACTTCCGACACTCCCATGGTAAGAACCTTCAAGTCAGTAAGAACACATGTCGCTCTATAGTGGCAGGGGCATACCATAGCTGATGGGGTGACATACTTCATGGTTTGGGCAAGAGGACCATTGCTAAACTCCATGACCCAATTGGTCGGGGGCCACCCTCCCACCACGCTGCGTGGAAGCTTGGGCCCAGTGGCTTACGTGATGTTCGACCATGATCGACATACCTTGACCTGAAGGCACTCAGGCATAAGGCGACCAGAAGTTCTACTTTCCTCATCAACCACAAAAAAACCTAAGCACTTGTGAGCACCGTCGATCTGCTTCGTGCGGGTCTAGATCTGGTCACCGGCCGCTCCGGTGGATAGTGGACTGTCCACTTGGGGCAATCTGGATTCGGTTTGGTTGTCAGGCCAACCACAGGATTTCTCCGAATGTCTGGGAGCGAATTATGACAATTCGTCATACATGTATGGATTAGTCCCAATGTTGGGCGACTTAGTCCCTCCGACGGACACCGATTAATCCTTATAGGGTTAACCCTTAGGGGTGTTTTCACTTTTTGTCTTTCAGACAATCGCAACTTGGCACAACCCCCCGCCCCCCACTTTTGGTGCGATCCTGGATACAGGTGTATAGCTGGATGCACCTCTCTTCTTCTCTCCGGTGGGTCCATGGATGCGGCATGCATAGCTTGGGACACCACCCTCCCTTCTCCTCCCGTCTTTTTGTCTTCCTCTTCTTCCTTTCCCCTCTTCCCACCCGCCCCCCCGCCGCTAGCTCAGGTGTGTGTTTGTTCCTCCCGTTGGCTGTCCTGCTTCAGTTGTCTCCGCTGCTGTGTTTTTGCTTTGTTGCCTGTTGTGCTTGGTTGTGCCTGCTCCTTCTGCGCGCCAGGGTTGGGTTCCTGTGTGCTTTCTCCCCCGCGCCCCCCCCCTGTCCTTTCCTTGTTCTGCCTGCTTGTTGTGTGCTCCCCCTGCCTGTTCTTTGCCTTTGTTGTTTTGTCCTTCGTTTCCCGTTGTTTGTTGTGGCTGGCTGTCCTTGTTCCCTTCCCACCTTTCCCCTCCCCCCGCTTGTGTGTGTGTGTNTTCGTTTCCCGTTGTTTGTTGTGGCTGGCTGTCCTTGTTCCCTTCCCACCTTTCCCCTCCCCCCGCTTGTGTGTGTGTGTGTCATCAACACATGGCTGAAGAGATTCCGCCTTGGCGGACACAGTTTCTTCATCATGATACATTCAATTCTAGCAGTGGCTGTTGAGATGGAAGCTGTCACTTTCTTTGATCCAATATTGGCAAGATTTCTTGTTGGCACAATGGCAGATTTTCAAACGGAACTCTCAAACCGAACCTTCAAGGACTGATTCAGAAACAGATTCTGAGACTTCAGCATTGATTACGTCCATTTGTGGAACGATCGATCTGCTCGTTTTGTTGTTTATAGTCGTCCTAAGGGGCTTGTGTGTGTGTGAAACCCGTTATCACATACGGATCCCTCTATACATCAACCGCAAATCTATCCAAAAATGCAGGGGGATCAGGCTTCCAGTGACTGACCTGATCCAACGAAGCTGGGTCACTGGAAGGGAAGTGGTTTNATGCAGGGGGATCAGGCTTCCAGTGACTGACCTGATCCAACGAAGCTGGGTCACTGGAAGGGAAGTGGTTTGAGGACGCTCAACCATGTACCTGCTCATATTGAATTGTTTCATTTGGAACTGTTGCTCTTGCTGTCAAGTTTAGGTTGGTTAGGTATTCGGTATTCAGGTTCAATTTACGGGATGTTCGACCATGATCGACATACCTTGACCTGAAGGCACTCAGGCATAAGGCGACCAGAAGTTCTACTTTCCTCATCAACCACAAAAAAACCTAAGCANCGACCATGATCGACATACCTTGACCTGAAGGCACTCAGGCATAAGGCGACCAGAAGTTCTACTTTCCTCATCAACCACAAAAAAACCTAAGCAGTGTGTGTGTGTGTTTATGTCTATGTTTGGGTGTGTATTTGTGTGTGTGTGTATGTGTGTGTGTGTGTGTGGGTGTGTGTGGGCGTGTGTGTGTGTGTGTGCGTGTGTATGTTTATGTCTATGTTTGGGTGTGTATGTGTGTGTGTTTGTGTTTGTGTGGGTGTGTTTGTGTGTGGTGGGGGAGTGTGTGTGTGTGCGCGGGTGTTTCTGTATGGGTGTTTCACAGGCGACCAAGCCGGACCCAAGCGCGTCACCAGACCCAGCCCAGCGACATAAGTGCCACGCCGCCTGCCTCGCAAAGTGAAAGTCGATGTGTCCAAGTGCCACGCCTGCCACACAAAGGGGAGGCCGATGTCACCAAGTGCCACGCCTGCCACGCACAACGCCGCAGCGTCACAGGCGACCAAGCCGGACCCAAGCGCGTCACCAGACCCAGCCCAGCGCCATAAGTGCCACGCCTGCCTCGCAAAGTGAAAGTCGATGTGTCCAAGTGCCACGCATGCCACACAAAGGGGAGGCCGATGTCATCAAGCGCCACGCCTGCCACGCAAAAACGCCGCAGCATCACAGGCGATTCAAGCGCCACGCCTGCCACGCAAAAACGCCGCAGCATCACAGGCGATCAAGTCGAAATCAAGCGAGTCACCAGACCCGGCCCAGTGCCATAAGCATCACGCCTGCCAGGCAAAGTGAAAGTCGATGTCCCCAAGCGCCACGCCTGCCACACAAAGGGGAGGCCGATGTCACCATGCGCCACGCCTACCACGCACACACCGCGGCGTCACAGGCGACCAAGCCGGACCCAAGCGCGTCACCAGACCCAGCCCAGTACCATCGGCGCCACACCTGCCACACAAAGTGAAGGTCGATGTCTCCAAGCGCCACGCCTGCCACACAAAGTGAAGGTCGATGTCACCAAGCGCCACGCCTGCCACGCAAAACGCCGCGGCGTCACAGGTGACCAAGCCGGACCCAAGCGCGTCACCAGACCCAGCCCAGTGCCATAAGTGCCACGCCTGCCTCGCAAAGTGAAAGTCGATGTGTCCAACTTCCACGCTTGCCACACAAAGGGGAGGCCGATGTCACCAAGTGCCACGCCTGGCACGCACGACGCCGCGGCGTCACAGGCGACCAAGCCGGACCTAAGCGCGTCACCAGACCCAGCCCAGTGCCATACGTGCCACGCCTGCCTCGCAAAGTGAAAGTCGATGAGTGAGGGCCGATGTCACCAAACGCCACGCCTGCCCCGCAAAACGCCGCAGCGTCACAGGCGACCAAGCCGGACCCAAGCGCGTCACCAGACCCAGCCCAGTGCCATAAGTGCCACGCCTGCCTCGCAAAGTGAAAGTCGATGTGTCCAAGTGCCACGCCTGCTGCCACACAAAGTGAAGGTCGATGTCACCAAGCGCCACGCCTGCCACGCAAAAACGCCACGGCGTCACAGGCGACCAAGCCGAACCCAAGCGAGTCACCAGACCCAGCCCAGTGCCATAAGTATCACACCTGCCAGGCAAAGTGAAAGTCGATGTCCCCAAGTGCCACGCCTGCCACACAAAGGGGAGGCCGATGTCACCAAGCGCCACGCCTACCACGCAAAACGCCGCGGCGTCACAGGCGACCAAGCCGGACCCAAGGGCGTCACCAGACCCAGTGCCATACGTGCCACGCCAGCCACGCCAAGTGATGTGTGTGAGTAAGTTGCGTGTGAGTAAATTGTGTGTGAGTAAGTCGTGTGTGGGTAAGCTGTGCTTGAGTAAGTTGTGTGTGTGGGTAAGTTGTGCGTGAATAAGTTGTGATATGTGTGAGTAAGTTGTGTGTGAGTAAGTTGTGTGTGAGTAAGTTGTGTGTGGGTAAGCTGTGCATGAGTAAGTTGTGTGTAAGTTGTGTGTGAGTAAGTTGTGTGTAAGTGGTTGTGTATGGTCAAGTGGTGTGTGAGTAAGTTGTGTGTGGTCAAGTGGTGTGTGAGTAAGTTGTGCGTGGTCAAGTGGTGTGTGAGCAAGTTGTGTGTGAGTAAGTTGTGCGTGTGTGATGTGTGCGAGTAAGTTGTGTGTGAGTAAGTTGTGTGTGAGTAGGTTGTGTGTGGGTAAGTTGTGTGGGTAAGTTGTCTGTGAGTCAGTTATCTGGGTTAGTTGTGTGTGAGTAAGTTGCGTGTGAATAAGTTGTGTGTGAGTAAGATGTGTGTGGGTAAGTTGTGTGTGAGTAAGTTGTGTGTGAGTAAGTGGTGTGTTGGTAAGTTGTATGTGAGTAAGTTATGTGTGAGTAAGTTGTATGTGAGTAAGTTGTGTGTGAGTAAGTGGGTGTGTGAGAGGACGCGGGCACGGACGCGGAGCGGCGGCATGCACAACAAAAAACAGGAACCCCACACAAAGATGTGGGGAAAAAACCGGCCTCCACGATACAGTCTCCTTCCACGATCTTTTTGGTGCTTCCCTGCGTGGCCAGCCCAGGCACTTCCAATTTCCCACTATCCCTGTCTCTGCCTCTCTCTCTCTCTCTCTCTCTCTCTCCCTCTCTGTGGAATTGGCGGTGTTGACCCACCTGCGAGTTGAACTTGCCCACAAGCCCGTGCCTGGGTCTTGGGCCACGATTGAAGAGACTTTTGGACTGCCCACTCTCAATCTTGGTTGCTGCGTCTTGTCAACTCCGTTTGATACGGAAGGGGTTCAACAGATGGTCGTCTTGTTCGTCGTGTGTGTGTATATGTATATATATATATATATGCATAGAACTGTATAATTATATAATAAATGGTTTTTACGGTCATAAAGCCTGGGAACCATGTGGCAGCACCGCATATCCAGAAGTTGAACATGTACAAGTACAGAGATGAAAGGACCGGGCATGCTGAGAAAATAAATGTACATACCCCTGCTCCAGGACTAAGCAAGCAGCTCATCAATGTGCTCTACACGCAATGCCCCATGTTCCTGGTTTACCTGCCGGTTCCAGACATTCACTGAGCGCTTGTAAGCACAGAAAGGTAAAGAACATGTTTACAATGTTGACGTGTTGCTTGCACGCTGACGGAAAACAAACTTATCTTGAGGCAGGCAAAGACTGCCCTAATAAACGTCAAGAAAAATTACTGATCACTGGCAAGCAAGCAAGCAAGCAAGCCGTGATAGCTCATTGTTCTTCATGGGTTTGCCCTGCAGCTTGTCAGTGGCTTCCCCAATCCCAATACAAGCGCGCAACTGCACATTGTATGAATCCGGCACGTCCAAATAAGGGAGCGTGTGTGATGCACAATGCAGCTCCAAGGTCGCCACTGCAAAGCTGGATTATACATATGATTCCAAAAACACCACACAACTTTTACCAAGACTTTTGATATTTTTTTGCCATGAGAGCAACATTCTGCCATCCACTACCGTCTGCCCGTGGGATGTGGTCAACAGCTCACCATCCATTTTCATGGCACTCATTGTCATAATCAGCGCAAGCCATCCGCAATACGAAAACGGAACAGTTTCGCTGATTAGTCTTGTGGATTTGTTCCTCGCCAATTTTCAAGCTGAATAAGCCACATATTGATTGCTTCAGCTGCGTGGCGAAACCATGTGACCTCAAAATCCGCAATGTACATTTGGGTCAAAGGGGATCATTTACGCATGAAACTTCTTAAATCCTCTAAGGTGCAATTTTTGGCCAATAATCTCTATTTATGGTTTTAATATGATTTCTTTAGTATGATTTGCCGATGTGGTTTTTTGTGGATGGGAAAATGACTTATGATTTTGTTCTGGTTCTGGATATGGTAAGGTTTTAGATATGTATAATCTCAGGAAATTTGCGACTTTGTTTACGATTTTGATACGATGTTGGTAAGTTTCCCCTTTTTCCAAAAGCCTTTCAAGCCCTAGAATCCAATTAAATTTTAGCATTTTTCCCCTAAAAACGTATCAAAACTGTAAATAAATCATGAATAAATCGTACATGGCATCTAGGTCCTCAGAATCTGGATTTTGAGCCAAAAACTTAGGAAATTTTGCGTTTGCTTTTCAAGGATTTTGATGCGATTTTGGTAGGCTTTCCTTTTCCCAGAAGCCTTTCCAGCCTTTAGACCAGAAGCCATATCCAAAACCAACAAACATACCCAAAACGATAAAATAACCACAAGTCATTTTTCCAGTCCTACTGAAGCCATGAAAAAATCATATCCGCAATTTGAACCCAAAAAATCATAAATGGAAATCAAATTGAAATCAAAAATATTCATAAAATAAGCTATGTTGAAAACCCTTCATCCTAGAGACGGCAAAAACCTCCCTTCACACCTGAGTGCCACAAAGCCCCACGCTTGCCACGCGACATGCACTTTCACAGCTTCCAGAACATCACGCTTTCTGGCAATTCCTATAGGCACAACGGCGACGCGATTAGACCGCCGCGACATACTTCACACCTGAGTGCCACAAAGTCCCACGCCTGCCGCACAAAAGGCGCTCTGCCAGAGTTTTGTCTGCCACGGTCGTCTGTGCAAGGATGGCTGTTGCTGCGGCTTTTTGCTGCTTATGCTGGCTGCGCTGTTGCCCGGTTCGTGCGTTGAAGTCCGCGAGGTCAACGACGAAGGAAAGCGATGGCCAGAGAGCAGTTGGTAATCACAGTGCGAAGCCATGCCGTCGATGATTCTTTGAAAGCAAGGCTGACTGCGAAACCAATTCGCATCTTTTCTGATGACGACGAAACACTCCGCAACTTCAGCAGTTACGCCATATTACATTCCAACGTCCAACCTTCAAACGGCTGTGCAGCTAGAAAAACGCGCCAAAAGAGTTGCGCAAGAGCTATTAAAATCCCAACAGCTTTCGGACACATCCTCAATGTCAAGTAGCCTTTTTAGACGCGAAGCTGTTCGTCACGGGCATATGCCAAATTTTTGCTGAGAAGGCCAAGCCCAAACACAGATGGATGCCATCGAGTCATCAGGTGGCGACTGCTGATAATCAGCCACCAAGACACTGCAGCATGATGTCATCAAGACACGTCGGGTTTGGCGGCTGCTCGCGCTGCTGAACCTTGATGGAACCTTGCTCCAGAGAGGCGCGTTTCTGGCGACTTTTTGAATCTTCGCACGGGATTTCCAATTTTATTTTTGGCCATCTAATAAACATCGCGGACGTTTTTGTCATGACGTTGCTGCGTTCCTTTGACAGGTTTTTCCTCGACCAACGTCTGTGGGCTGGTGCGATGCGAACAACGCGGCGCATCGCTCTGAACAAAAAAGCGTGTCAATATTGATGGGCCGGCAAGGGTTGGGATGGAGTGGTGTTTCACATCTCAGCAGCTCTTCGATGCGCGAACTGTTAAACATGCATTCGGGTTCGTGGCTTCTATCAGGTTTGATCAATGAAACTGTGGCTTCAAGGTGCTATGGGTGTGTTCATGCATGCGTAGTTTTATGGTGTTTCGGAAGCTGTGGTTGCAGATCGTATTGGAATGGCTGCATGAGCGTTGCATCGGGTTAGTTTGTGGGAGGAAGCCGGCAGGCGAAACACCGCGTTTTTTCGGGTAAGGTGGCTTCCACCGGCCACGAAGGGTACCTCGTGGGCGCAGCGGGTGCGGGCACGTTCGTTTTGGTGTTTTTTGTTCCCGCGCTGTAACTGTGGCTTGAAGGTGCTATGGGTGTGTTCGTGTGTGCGTACCTAGATGGTGTTTTGGAATCTGATTGGAGATCGCGGTGGGATGGCTGCGTGAAGTTGTCATGTTTTGCTGCCATGTGCGTGGAGACATGCAGGTTTGCCACTTGATGTTGCAAAACGCAATGTGATGGCTTCATTAAGTCCCGCGGCTGCGTGCGTAGTTCCCTTGGTTGTTGCAGCTGGGCATCGCAAATCGTATTGGAGTGGCTGCAGTAAGGTTGCGATGGTGATTTGTCAATAGAATCTCAGAATCTCCCAATTTTGGCGCTGCTCGTTCTCCTTGATTTTTTTTACGCGTGCTTCAGATCCGGTTTTGGAGCGGCAATTTCTGGGTCATTTCGCGTCAAAGCTTCTGCGTGTAGCAGCTCCTCTGTATAAAAGAGTGCTTTGTGTAAAAGCTTGCTGTGTGTAAAAACTTGCTGTCTGTCAAAGCTTGCTGTGCCTGAAAAATTGTCTGTGTAAAAGCTTCTGTGTGTAAGAATATTCTGTGTGTAAAAGCTTTTGTGTAAAAGCGTTGTGTGTAAAAGCTTGCTGTGTAAAAGCTAGCGCTGTGCAAAAAAGCTTGCTGTATGAAAAAAAAACTGTTTGCTGTGTGTAAAGGCTTTGTGTGTAAAAGCTTGCTGTATGCAAAAACTTGCTTCTGTAAAAGCTTCTCTGTGTAAAAGCTTTTGTGCATGTAAAAGCTTCTGTGCGTAAATTCTTGTAGTACGAAATAATAGCTGGGAAGTGCTTTGCGCAATCTTTGTCGTACGAAGTAGTACAGGGAAGTACTTTGTGCAAGTCTTGTAGTACGAAGTAGTACCGGGAAGTATTTTGTGCAAGTTTTGTAGTGCAAAGAAGTACTGGGAAGTGCTTTTGTGGCTTTGTGCAAGCTTTGTAGTACAAAGTAATACTGGGAAGTGCGTTGTGCAAGCTTTGTAATCGAAAGTAATACTGGGAAGTGCTGTGTAAGCTTAGATGAGATATGAGAAGAGATGGGATGAGATAAGAAGAGATGGGCTGGGATTAAGGTGAGGAGAGGTCAGATAAGATGAGATGAGATGAAGTGTGGAGTGTGAAGCGTGAAGTGTGGACTGTGAAGAGTACAGTGAAGTGTGAAGTGTGAAGAGCGCAGGGTGAAGTGTGGCGTGTGGAGTGTGAAGAGAGCAGTGTGAAGTGTGAAGTGCGCACTGTGAAGTGTAGAGTGTGGAGTGTGAAGAGTGCAGGGTGAGGTGAAGTGTGAAGTGTGGAATGTGAAGAGCGCAGTGTGAAGTGTGAAGTGTGGAGTTTGCAGTGTCAAGTGTGAAGCGTGCAGTGTGAAGAGCGAAGTGTGAAGTGCGAAGTGTGGAGTGTGAAGTGTGGAGTTTCAAGTGTGACATTTGGAACAGCGCGCCACTTTCGAACAAAGCACGCACGCACGGGCCTGGCTGACGCACGACGCACGCAAGTTCTATAGATGAGAAAGGTCTCCCGAAGGCAACTTCCTCCTCGCCCCGTGCGGGAACTACTGGTATTTTAAACGTAAGATATACTATACTATACTATACTATACGATACCATACCATACTATACTATACTATACGATACTATACTATACTATACTATACATGAATGTTGAACACAAACCTATACATATTTCGTACAATATATACATAGATTTATGTAGAGTAAGACTCGCACGTCCGTCCTGCGCACGCTCAATGTGATGTAAAAGATGGTCAAACAAGTGCGCTCGAGCAACAAGTGTTGTCTAGGAGAACGGGTTTAGGACAACAGGACGCGACTTCAACATCGGCTTGGAGGAGACATGAAGGACCCTTGCGCAGAAGACTTCTGCCGAAGTCCTTTGCGTGACAGAGTCGCGTCACACGTGTTCGAGCAAGTAAGATACGTGCATTTGGGCGGTCTTCAGTGCGCGCTGCTGATGCTGATGTTCCCCAATTATGCATCAGCTGTTCGATGCAATGTTGAAGCAAACTGTAGACTTCCTCGGATACAACGACATGCAACGCAGCATTTGAACGTGCGTACGCGTGCATGCAGTGGAGCAGAGCCTCTATGCCCAACGTTGTAAAGCCCATCTCCTTGACGATCCTCGGCAAACAGGCTGTGGCTGCATGAGAACATATGAAAAACGTCCCCCTGCTAATTGGGGGGTGATACTTGGGTGCTGGGATTTTACAGTCTTGAAGTGAAGGCGCACAGGTTCAGGAAGGTAGGGGCCTCTATAAAATCACCTGACCTAACAATTTCATCACTGCAAAATCAAGACCCCAGCCTCCACAAAAAGTGTGGCATATTGTAAAATCAGGCTCGTCAAGACACTCTCGGGCAGCTATTTTTTTACCATATTCAGGCCTATAAAATCAAAAACCGACATATACAACTCCCAGCACTTCAGTTAGACCTAAGTACCGTGATATCATGCTCACGAAACCACCTGATTTTATGTAGATGAGATTTGGGTCAAGTTTCACGAAGCCACCTGATTTTATGTAGATAAGTTTTGGGCCAAGTTTCACGAACCCACCTCATTCTACTAGGTGCCCTACGATACCCTAGGTGCCAGGGGCTCCCATTTTTTATAAAGGTCAATCGAAGAGGGGCTGTGATTTTATAGGCCCAAAAATTGCCTTCCAACCAGGGGCTGTGAGTTTATAGGCCCCAAAATTGCCTTCGAACCGGGGACTGTGATTTTATAGGCCCACAAATTGCCTAACCAGGGGCTGTGATTTTATAGGCCTACAAATTGCCTTCGAGCCAGGGGCTGTGATTTTATAGGGCCCAACATTGCCTTCGAACCAGGGGCTGTGATTTTATAGGCGCAAAACTTGCCTTCGAACCAGGGGCTGGGGGTGATCAATTCCATCGGTGCTCGGCTAATTCCAGGGTGTCTGCCAGGATGTGGAGGTAGGTGGAGATACATATGGAAATAGTTATGGAATGAGCTATGGAATGAGCTATGGAAAAAGCTATGGAGATAGCTATGGAGATAGCAATGGAAATAGCTATGGAAATACATGTGGAAATAGCTCTGGGGATACCTGTGGAGATACCTGTGGAAATATTGCATCATATGATATGATTCATATGTGCAATTATGTGATCATGTCTGAAAGTTTGACCGCTTGAACACCTGCATTGGCCGGGCAAATCAAATTCTATAAAAAAACAAACAAGGGGGGGCCTGAGAACCCAAAAGCAAAACGACAGCAAGCAAGTCGGATTATAATGATTGGTTGACCAACTTTTGAACATGGGAGATCATGAAGGCGGCTCGCGTTTGCAAGCTTTGCGGCATTTTTTTCATGTGCGGACAGAGTCTACGCCGGTGGCCCACCTCTCTATGAAAGTGGACGACAATGTGGCCAGAAAGGAAGTAGGGAGGAGACGAGAAGATAAAACACCCGAAAATAGATTGATAAGGGATGGTGATAAAATATGATGATAATCATGATGATGATGATGAAGATGATGCTGATGATGATGATGATGAAGATGAAGAAGATGAATATGATGATGATGATGATGATGACGACGATGATGATGATGATGACGAATATGATGATGAAGATGATGAAGATGAGAAGATGAGAAAATGAGAAGATGAACAGATGAAAAGATTAAAAGATGAAAATGAATGAGGTCTGACGCAGGTCAAACGTCAAAATAAAAATATTTGCACAATTTGAGATTTTTTGTCCCCGCAAGAAATTTGCTACAGGGTTGGTACCTGAACGAAAGTCAGAATGACACGAGATGCTGGAGGTTTTACAGAGAAAATTTGAAACGC
>BGPT01000320.1:51787-78584 GCA_003297045.1 Symbiodinium sp. clade C Y103 | reverse complement strand
TTCCTTTCCCTTCCTTTCCCTTCCTTTCCCTTTCCTTTCCTTTCCCTTCCTTTCCCTTCCTTTCGCTTCCTTTCCCTTCCCTTCCGGTTCCTTTGCCTTCCTCTCCCTTGCAGCCACACCGTCCGCACACCACCGTTCAAATCAGCTCGCTCCCCACGCGGTTAGAAAACTAAACGAGAACCCAAGCATCGAAGNCCACACCGTCCGCACACCACCGTTCAAATCAGCTCGCTCCCCACGCGGTTAGAAAACTAAACGAGAACCCAAGCATCGAAGATGCTTTTGGGAAAAACAAACGAAACATTGGCCCTTTGTGGAATCAGGGGCCCCAGGTGACATAGGGTGTTTATAGAAACCACATGTGCCCTCTGTAGAATCAGAGGCCCCAGGTGACATAGGGTGTTTATAGAAAACACATGTGCCCCCTGTAGAATCAGAGCCGCCAGGTGACATAGGGTGTTTATAGAAACCACATGTGTCCTCTGTAGAATCAGAGCCCCCAGGTGGCATAGGGTTTGTCTAAGCACACCTGTGCCCTCTACAACATCAGGACACCAACTACCTAAATAAAATCAGGACACGCAGGTTCGACAGCTCTAGTGCGCTCAAATAGCACATTTAGGCAATATAAAAAATTGCCTTATATAGACACCCAAGTTCCCTGATTTTACAGGGGGTATTGGAACGGGGATTGAAAAATTATTGGAAAAATATTGTGATGTAAAACAGGTCTCAAAGGTGAACAGGAGTTCCGCCAGCATAGCAACTCTCTCCAAGAAAAGCTGGGAGATGCCGGTACTAGTGGGCTGTGTAAGACTGTTTAAGATTGAGCTGCAGACCACTGCTTTTAGCACTACTGGTTACTATACGCTTCTTCTGCTGTATCTCCACCGGCATTGTCCGTGTGTACCTGAAAGAATCTTACAACCTGACAATCACCAATAGCTTACCAATTCCCCCGCGGCGGAAATTTTGGAGTCGGAACCTTCACAATTCCATGGAGTTTCTTGTCTGAACAGCTGGTAGCAAATAAAACATTCAAGTCCGCAAATCTCCCATGGTCTGACTTCTGGATGGGGATCACACAGTGATGAACACTCCTAAACGAGAGATCGTTGCGATTTTAGTCAAGCGCTCAAGCGTGGGCCGAGTCAAAATGATTCAAGCTGCCAAAAAGTACAAATACAAGACGCTTAATACAAAACACCTGGAGATTGCTGCGTAATCCCTTCTCTTCAAATGCTGTCAGTCATGCACCTGGAATATTCTTGAATATCGGGCCAGAACAGTCAGGGTTCTTGAGACTCTGACTCGACCTGGAATGTGTGTTCGTCAGCTCCAGAGCCTTGGGCAAGTTTTGGTAAAAAGCGCTCATCGCTCCAGCTGTGGCGATGCGTAGAGTAGAGACATTCTTCAGCATCCAGCTCAACGACATTCGCTTTGACCTGCTTGGCACCATGAACCATGCTGAGTCTTCATCTTCCTAGCACCCTGTGGAGCCTAGTCAGCTCGGAATCTTGCTAGCTCCATTGACCATTGTCCGTCTGATATGCTTCTGGCAGGCAGGATTGAAACACATGACCCTGTTTGAACATGGGGTAAACCGGTATGCCAACCAAAGAGCAATTTAAACTCAATTTAGTTGGAAGTACAATCAGTAACCATCGAAATTAGGGGCGCCTTAATTTTCTCGAACCCATATTCAGGTGCCTTGTAGGCAATGAAGGAGTCTGTGTTGACTTTCCAGTCGAAGCCTGCACAACAAAAGCCAGAAGGCATGAAGCCTTTACAGTTTTCATCTGATGACAAGCGTCTGTACAATCTACAGGTTCCAGTGAAAACATTTGAAGCGTCTGTCAATGTCTTGAGCACCATGACAAGCAGAAACATCAAGAAACATGTCCATTGAAGCGGGAGCAAGAATCAGTTCAGCTCCTGGTCGGGAATCCACTCCGCGAGGTTCAGCATCTCGAGCAGTACGAATTTGATGAGTGCAATGCAGTGCAGTCATATGTGATTTGTCTTTTCATGTCTTTTCACGTCTTTTTCATGTCTGCTGTCACAAGTGGCAGGTCTCCTACATCCGCCTTGAAACCAGGAGAGACAGAAGATGGGAGGGCACTGGCAAGGGAAAGGACCTTTGTGAATTTCAGGCTGTCCTTGTCTCGCAAACTCTGTGATTATTGAATTTGGCCTGTGCATGGGTTGGTCACAGCGTTGCAAACTTCTGAGACTTGGTTTTCGACTGCCGGACTTGAAGCTGTCGCAATGCCAGGTGCGTCCTGGAAGCCCGCATGCCTTACAAATGTTATTTTCTTTGTAAAAACCACACAACGCTCCTGAGTCGATGTCCGCGGGGGCGTGCAAACAGCAACCTCCCAGTCAACTTCGACGTGCAGCCCGTGGGATCTTCAGGTTTCTTGAATTGCGAAAGACTTGTCCAATGCACATGTAAATGCATTGTCATGAAAAGCCTTGTGCCGCATCTGGTTTCTCTTCATTTCTGTCTGATTTTTCCCGAGAGCGTCTGCGGAGGGTTTTTTGTAAAAAGGGAGCTGCAATATTACATCTTCATCTCTTCACATCTGCACATCTTACATCTGCACATCTTACATCTTTCATCTTCGTACTCTTTACATTTGCATGTCTTCACATCTGCCTGTCTTCACATCTCCATGTCTTCACATCTTCATACTTCACATCTTCATATCTTCACATCTGCATATCTTCACACATCTGCATGTCTTCACGTCTCCATGTCTTCACATCTTCATACTTTACATCTTCATATCTTCACATCTGCATATCTTCACATCTGCACATCTTCACATCTGCATGCCTTTCTCTCCTCTCTCTCTCTCTCTCTCTCTCTCTCTTCTCTTTTCTGCTAATTTCTATTTCTTTCCTAAGGCGGGCAGTGCCAACGTGGATGCACGAGATGCAACCCTTTGGCACGAAATGAGGTTCGATCATCAAAACCTGAGGTAAAATTACGTTTTTCACAGGTCCCGCGCAACCTTTTCGCGCGAAATTAGGTTTGATGTCAAAAACTGAGGTAAAATTTCGAGTTGTGTTGGCCGCACACAACCGTTTCGCACGAAATGAGGTTCGATCGTCAAAAACTGAAGTAAAATTGCGATTTTCACAGGCCCCCGTCAAAACCTGACGTAAAATTGCGGTTTTTGAGGGGTCTACAGGAGTCTACAGCGGGTTCCCATGCATACTGGGATGTTTTGAGTTTTGCAATTGTGTACACTTATTCAAAAAGCGACAAAAAACTGATGCAAAAAAAATGATGGGTCTACAGCGGGTTCCCATGCATAGTGGGACGTTTTGCGTCTTGCACTTGTTCAAAAATGAGAAAGACTGAGGTAAACTTGCGATTTTGAAGTCTACACGGGGTTCCCAAGCACAGTGGGACGTTTTGTTTGTAAGTGTCTATGTGGAAAGGTACTTGTGTCTAAAAGTGTTTGTGTAAAAGGGTCTGTGTGTAAAAGGGTCTGTGTGTAAAAGGGTCTGTGTGGAAAAGTGTCTGTGTAAAAGCGTCTCTTTGTAAAGGTGTTTGTGTGTAAAAGCGTCTCTGTGTAAACCGGTCTGTGTGTAAAAGTGTTTGCGTGTAAAAGCGTCTGTGTGTGCAAGTGTCTGCGTGTAAGAGGGTCTGTGTGTAAAAAGCATCTGTGTGTAAAAGAGTCTGTGTGAAAAGCGTCTGTGTGTAAAAGCGTTTGTGTGTAAAAGCGTCTGTGTGTAAAAGGTGTCTGTGTGTAAAAGGGTCTGTGTGTAGCAGGGGTTTGTGTGTGAAAGCGTCTGTGTGTAAAAGTGTGTGTGCGTGTGTGTCTAAAAGAGTTTGTGCATAAAAGCGTCTTGTGTCAAAACGTCTGTGTTGGAAAGTGCCTGTATGTAAAAAAAGTTTGCGCCTGTGCGTAAAAGGTCTGTGTGTAAAAGGCTCTGTGTGTAAAACCGTCTGTGTGTAAAAGCGTGTGTGTGCGCGTAAAAGTGTCTGTGTGTAAAGCGGGTTTGTGTGTGAAAGCGCCTGTGTGTAAAAGGAGTTTGTGTGTTAAAGCGTCTGTGTAAAAGGGGTTTGTGTGTAAAAGCGTTTTTGCGTGAAAGGGCTTCTGTGTGTAAAAAGCGTCTGTGTGTAAGGGTGCCTGTGTGTAAAAGGGGTTTGCGTGTAAAAGTGTCTTTGTGTAAAAGTGTGTAAAACGGGTTTGTGTGTGTGACAGGCTTCTGTGTGTAAAAGCGCCTGTGTGTTAAAGGGGTTTGTGTGCAAAAGGCATCTGTGTGTAAACGAGTCTATGTGTAAAAGCTTCTGTGTGCAAAAGCGTCTGTGTGTAAAAGCGTTTGTGTCTAAAAGCGTCTGTGTGTAAAAGCGTCTGTGTGTAAAGGGGGGTTGTGTGTAAAAGCGTCTGTGTGTAAGAGGGGTTTGTGTGTATCCTAGATCCTCTTCCTCTTCTTTCTCCTTTCTTCATCTGTTTGTATCAAACTCGTATAGTTCGTATAGCTTCCTCCCTGTAATGCGTGTCTTCTCCTTCTTTCTCTACTTCTCTGTCATCACAAACGCATTTATGCATCTCTTCATCTTTCATCTTCACATCTTGGTACCTCACATCTTTCATCTCTCTCAAGATCAACTGCTACATTTTTCATCATCTTCTACTACATTGACCTGATACTTACATCTGCTTAACTTGCTTCTCTTCGCTCTCGGGCCATCCGTCGTCTAGTCTTAGTTCTCGCGTTCCTTTTGGTGATCCCTTCTTTGTTGTTTCTGTCTCGGAACCGTTTTGTTCTTTTTGATGTTCTTAGAAAACCGATTGCAGTAGCTTGCGGTATCTCACCCTGTTACTCCATGTTTAAGCGCTCCCTCCTTGCATGCGCGGGTGGGCGCCCTTTTAGTTCCCCGCTGTGGCGCCTATCGGCGCAACACCGTCCAAATTGGCTGTTTCGACCCAACACGTCCGCAACATGGGCCGCACTTGGGGTCAACTTCGGCCATTGCGTCACGTTGGACCCCAATTGGGCTGCAGTTGTGCCCAAGTTGGAGCCAAGTGGCCCGAGTTCGGCGCAAGTTAGGCCCAAGTTCGGCCGTTCGGCCCAGCCCAGTCGGGTCGGGCCAGGTAGGCCCGTGTTCTTCACCCCGCATCCCCAACTGCCTCTCTCCTCAACTTCAGTACTGGTCGCGAAGCGACCCGGTTCCACAATCAAACGGAACCTAGCAAATCTTGATTATACACCTGCGGTGAAAAAGAAGTATAATCAAAGGAAGTTGAGAAGTCTATACTGTCTATACTTCCGTAGTACGGACAACTAAACTGCCTAGCAAGGGATGTCAAAAGCAATTGATGTCAAGAGCAAAGGGATGTCAAAAGCAAGGGATGTCAAAAGCAAAGGGATGTCAAGAGCCAAGGGATGTCAAGAGCAAAGGGAGGTCAAAAGCAAAGGGATGTCGCAGAACAAAGGATGTCACAGAGCAAATGTCAAGAGCAAAGGGATGTCAGGAGCAATGGGATGGTAGGAGCAAAGGGATGTCAAGAGCCAAGGGATGTCAAAAGCAAAAAAATGTCGAAAGCAAAGGGATGTCAGGAGCCAAGGCATGTCAGAGCAAAGCGACAGGGGCGAAAGCTTCCATTCACATCTTCAGCTTTCAGTTTCTGAGGGAAGTCTCGCACGAAAGCTTGGTTTTCACATCTTCCACGTTTAGTTTTTGAGGGAAGTCTCGCACGAATCCACTTTCAGTTTTTAAGGGACATCTCACACAAAGTGCGTGTTTGAAAGTTAGCGGACGCGCGACATGCTGTGTTTTGCAAGACAAAGCGCGCCTCGGAGGATGGATGGGGAAGGTCTGCCGCGCGGCGTGTGCGAGACGGTCTCGGGTGTGCTCGGAACGGTCCCGGATCAGCCCCGCATTGGAATTGACAGTTCAGGCGTCAATTTCACGACTTCAACTTTGAAAATGCGAGGGATGTCCCACACGAAAGCTTCGTTTTCAGATCTTCAACTTTCAGTTTTTGAGGGAAGTCTCGCACGAGAGATTCGTTTTCACATCTTTCACTTTCGGTTTTTGAGGGAAGTCTCGAACGACATGCGTTTTGGAAAGTTAGCGAATGCACGATGTGCTGTTTTGCAGGGCAAAACGTGCCTCGGAAGATGGATGGAAGGTCTGCCGCGCGGCGTGTGCGAGACGGTCTCGGGTGTGTTTTGACCCCTTCACCGGATCTTTCTGTTTTTGGAGGAAGCCTCGCACAAAAGGTTTGTTTTCACATCTTGACCTTGCAGTTTTCGGCACATCTTCCACTTTCAGTTTTTGAGGGAAGTCTCGCGCGAATCCACTTTCAGTTTTTGAAGGAAATCTCACATAAAGTGCGTGTTTGAAAGTTAGCGGACGCGCGAAATGCTGTGTTTTGCAAGACAAAGCGTCCCTCGGAGGATGGATGGGGAAGGTCTGCCGCGCGGCGTGTGCGAGACGGTCTCGGGTGTGCTCGGAACGGTCTCGGATCGGCCCCACTTTGGAATTGACAGTTCAGGCTCGTTCTGCATCGCTGTTGCGTACGTATAGTTGTATTGCGTTTTGCAACTCGAGGTCTGCAGAACGCATTGCCATGGTTGCATCAAGGTTGCTCTCGTTGCGGTTGCGTTCTATTGTGTTTTGCAATTCAATGTCTGCAAATCGCATTGCAATGGCTGCCTCAAAGTTCCTTGGTTGCACGGCTGCGTCCGTAATACTATTGTGTTTTGCGGCTGGACATCGTAAATCGTATTGGAATGGCTGCGCCCAGCAGCCATTGTGATTTGTCAGCAGATTTTCTCAATTTCGCGCCTTTCATTTTCCTTTTGCAATTCTTTTTCAAAGCTTTCAGAATCGTACTTTGTTCGGGTTTGGCGTCGAGATCCGATTTTGGAGCTGGAATTTCTGGCGCCGTCGCGCGTAGTTTTATTGCGCTTTGCAACGGAGTCTCCGCAGATCGCAGTGTAGTAATGTCTTCGTCGAGGTTCGTTGGTGCCACGGTTGCGTGCGTAATACTATTGTCTTTTGCAGCTGGACATCGTCAATCGCATTGGAATGGCTGCACCTAGGTTGCGATAGTGATTTTTCAGCAGATTTTCTCAATTGCGTCAAGACTTCTCTGTGTAAAATGTTCTTTGTGTAAAGACTTTTCTGTGTAAAAGCTTCTGTGCGTAAACGCCTTTTTGTTTAGCAGTTTTTCTGTGTCAAGGCTTCTTTGTGTAAAAGCTTTTGTGTGTAAAAGCTTCTGTGTGTAAAGGCTTGTCTGTGTAAAAGTTTCTGTGTGTAACAACTTCCCTGTGTAAAGACCTCTCTGTGCAGAAGCTTTTCTGTGCAAAAGCCGTTGAGATGGACCCACACCAGAAGAACCGACTGCTGCTTCCAACGATCTGAGACCTGGTGCGCCGTTGCGGGCCGCCGGCGCCGATCAGGCGCATCAACATGATCGCTTTCAGGTCGATCCGAAGCGCCCACAGATCAGCGACCTAGCATCCAAGAAGCAAAAGAGCATGTGGCAGAGGCAGCAAGACGATTGCAAGAGACTGATGTGCCATTGCCGCATGGTTTTGCTCGGCTCGTGCTCAATCGCACCCTCGATGAGCTGCACCACATTGTGAATCGCTTGTGCGAAGCTCTGGTTGCGTGCGTCGTCGCGGACCGCGCAATTGATTGATCTCGAGATGCCTTGCGCAGCACCAAAAGGGCGCAGAAGATTGCGTACGCTGTTGCGGGCTGCGCGTGTTCGCATGCAGCGTGTTCATAAACTGGTTATGTATTATTGGCATTGAGTTCAATTACAGGTTGCGCATTGGCAGCGTGTTCATATGCTGGTTTTACCCCGCTTTTATACGACAAAAACGGGCGCATACCCACCCAGTGTCTACACAATAGTTACGCATTGGCAGCGTGTTCATGTACTGGTTATGTATTGGCAGCGAGTTTAACTACAGGTTGCGCATTGGCAGCGTGTTCATGTACTGGTTATGTATTGGCAGCGAGTTTAACTACAGGTTGCGCATTGGCAGCGTGTTCATATACTGGTCATGTATCGGCAGCAAGTTCAATCACAGGTTACGCATTGACAGCGTGTTCATATAATGGTTTTCTGTCTTTTTGGCAATGAGTTCAATTGCAGGTTACGCATTGGCAGCGTGTTCATATAGTGGCTATGTATTGGCAGCGGGTTCAATTACAGGTTTTGCTTTGGCAGCGTGTTCATATACTGGTTCGCATTGGCAGCGTGTTCATATACTGGTTATATCCTCTGTTTATACTACAAAATGGGGCGCGTACCCCCCAGCATCTACAAAATGGTTACGCATTGGCAGCGTGTTCATTTACTGGTTTTTTATTGGCGGTGAGTTCCATTACAGGTTTTGCATTGGCAGCGTGTTCACATAGTGTTTCCGCATTGGCAGCGTGTTCATTTACTGGTTGCACCCCCTGTTTATACGACAAATGGGGCGCATACCTTCCAGTATCTACAACATGGTTACGCATTGGCAGCGCGTTCATATACCGGTCATGTATTGGCCAAACACCCTTTCACAAAAACCGATATTCCAAACACTTGTTTCAGACACGGTGCTTCTTTACGTAGTGCATTGGTCGCTTTTTAATTGTATAGCTTGAAGCCAGAACTGAACCACTGCTCCACAATACACACCTCAAACCTAAGGGATTTCATCCGGCAGCCCTTTACTTTTGGTGGATGCCATTTTACAGGGTTTTGAAAAAAAGCTGCGGCGTCGCAGGTTCCTTTCGCAAAAAGTTGGTCGACCGAAGCCCTATCCTTGGAATATTGCAATCAACACACATTGTTTTGCAAAAAGACCTGCAGCGTCGCAGGTGCCTTTTGCAAAAAGTCGGTAAACCAACTAGAAAATAGAATTAAAATATATCTAGTTGTAATCAATCCATCCTGTTTATTTATATATATATATATACATATCAGTTACCATCATCAAGTGAAACAACAATTTTTGAACCTAAAACCATCACAGCCAAACCTGCAGTGCCGATTGAAGGAAACCCCATAGACCCTTCATCAAGGCACACGCTTTCCTTACAAAATGCCTCTGGTGTTTTTCAAAGCCAGGATTTTGGCAATGTGCTTTTGCTACAAAATGCCTGTTTGATTTTGATAAGCCCCTATCCAGCTCATCATGTCTTGCTACAAAATGCCAATGCATTTTTATGATGGCCTAAAATGATCGGCAAATTTCCTTTTTTGACTGAGATTCACGGCCTTAAGCTACAAAATATTGGACCTGCTTCCTGTAGGCGCCATTAGCCTGGACTAAAGTGATCGTTCTGTATAGAGCAGGTGTGCTCCCATTCTGTAGCTTAAACTCGAGAGGGGATGATGGAGTTAAAAAAAAGACTAACATACAAGAGACACGGCGCCGGAATGACAAGGCAAGAGATGGCACTGCTTCGAAGCACAGAAGGCTGGCCTGCACCCTATAGGCCCAGCCTCCTTTGTTCGGTTCTATAGGCTCTAAGCGTTTCAATGTTGAAACTTCCGCCCCCGGCTTACCCGGGAACTGCTTGTATAGAATTGCTCTCACCAGGGACTAGCGGCTAGCAGAAGTGGAAAGAACACCAAAACATCTTCAGAGCCTCTTGAGAATCTGGTTCACAAGTTTTCTGCTGCCAGGGCAACCTCAGAAAAAATGCAAACGCTCAGATATAGGCCAAGCCCGTTCTTTGCCTATCCCAAGCCTGGCCTTGCACTGAAAGCCAGCAACGGAGTTGAAAATAAGCGCCGGTTTGATCTGCTATGAAAGAGGTTGCCTAGAACCAAAGCCATCCAAAATGCGTATGTCGAATGAGTGACCATTGCCCTGGCTATACATCTTCTTGCATGATAGGGTTTAGCAACCCTGGCTGAATACGCCAGTCCTTCTTACTTGAAATGACAGGTCATCTTCCTGATCAACACAATGCACAGAATGATGACATGGTCTGTTACAAAACCAGGTGCAGCCCACAGGACAAATGATTGCAACAGTCTTGTACATTCGCCCCCTGTGTCCTTACCAGTGGAGACTGTAGACTGTGGATCGGGGCGGTTGTGGAGTGTGAAGTGTGGAGCGTGGAGTGTGAAAATGTGAAGTGCGGAGAGTAAGTTTGGAGAGTGGAGAGCGGAGTGTGAAAGAGTGAAATGTGGAGTGTAGTGTGTGAAGTGTGAAGTGGGGATTGCAGAGTGTGGAGTGTGGAGTGTGAAGTGGGGGTTGTAGAGTGTGGAGTGTGAGGGTGACATGTGGAGTGTAAAGTGTGGAGTGTAAAGTGTGGAGTGTAAAGCGTAGAGTGTGGAGAGCGGAGTGTAAAGTGCGGAGTGTAAAGTGCTGAGTGTGAAGTGTAGTGTGTGGAGAGGTGAATGTACAATGTGGAGTGTGAAGTGTGAAATGGGGATTGTAGAGTGTGGGGTGGGGAGTGTGAAGTGGAGAGTGTGGAGAGTGGAGTGTAAAGTGTGGTGTGTAACGTGCGGAGTGTAAAGCGTAGTGTGTGGCGAGTGGAATGTAAAGTGCGGAGTGTAGAGTGTGGAGTGTGGAGTGTGGAGTGCGGAGTGCAGAGTGTGGAGAATGGAGCGCAAAGTGTGGAGGGCAAAGTGGGGAGTGTAAAGCGTAGAGTGTGGAGTGTTAAGTTGGGATTGTAGAGTGTGCAGTGTGGAGTGTGAAGTGTGAAACGTGGAGTGCAGAGTGTGAAAGTGTGGAAGCGAGAGTGGAGAAGGTCAAGTTTACAACGGTGAATTGCATCTCCACCAAATATTGTGCCTGCCACGCAAAAATCACATTCCACCACGACTGATCTTGACCAAATGCTGTGCCTGCCACGGATCACATTGTCACGGTGTCCCGCCCCTGCCGACGCAGCCCTGACAATGCGGTTCGCAAAAAACACGCAACACGACGCGTCTGAAATTCGGCGCCTGCCACGCAAAATCGACATGGACACCTCCAAAGTGCTGCCCCTGCCACGAAAACTTAAACTCAGCTTCCGCAAAGTATTGCGCCTGTCACACAGAACGACTTTCGACGCTTTTTCAGACACCTGAGAATCTCACGAAGTGCCACACCTGCCACACGAAACGACGTTACACTCTTTGGCAACCTCCAAAAATGCGAGGTTTTGGAGCTTTCCCCAGTGGCACGGCAACGCGGCAAGAAAACCAGAGAAATCGAAACAAGACATGTTGGAAACTGAAAACGAGCATTTCGTACGAGGCTTTGTCAATTCATTCATCACCTGCTGGAACGTCGCGAAGTGCCACGCCTGCAACGCAAAACGAAGTTACAACCTCTTTGAAAACTGAAAACAGAGCATTTCGTGCGAGGCCTCTGTGGATTTTCATCACATGTCAGAAAATGCCATGCCTGCCACGGAATTGCACGTTCTCACCATTGACGCAACCCCGACAATGCGATTCGCAAAACACGCGCAACACGAATCAACACGACACGTCTGAAGCGCTGCACCCGCCACGCAAAATGACGAGGGAGGTCTCCAAAGTGGTGCGCCTGCCACGAAGAATACAACTCCTGTTCAAAACGGGGCGAAGGTATTGTGCCTGCACAGAATGAAACGGGAACCCTTGCTGCGCATTCGGGAAAAAGGCGGTGCTATTGAAGGGTCCTCTTGCTTTACGATCGACCTTCCCTTGCACTTTGCCTCCCTCAGCTTTCATTGCGTACAATTGTCTCCAGGCGCATCAACTAATCAAGGCCAATAATACGGGCAGGTACTTGGGTAGGCCTCACCTGGAAATCTTGGAAGCTTCGTTTGTTTCACTGCACAATAATGACTGCGCAACTTTCTTGGCTTGAGGCAGAGGCTGTCCAAAGGTCGCACCTAGCTTGATCAAACCATTCTGAACGGGCTGGCAATGTTCACACTGGTCGTGCGCCAGTCGTACTTGCACCATGATATCATGTTATATATATATATATACACACATATATATATATAATATATATATATATATCAACCCATCGCTGCATGATGTTGAACGCAAAAGAAATTGAAAGCGGGGACTTGAGGGAGAAGCCGTGAACACATGAATTGGCTATGGTTTGCAACATAAAGGAGCAGATGTAGAGATGATGGCAAACAAAGGCACGGAGAAAGCTGCTGACGAAGATAGTGAGTAGGAGGAGGGGGAGGAGGAGACATGTGATATCGAGGAAAATGGTGTGACTGAAGCTTTATCATCAGTACTGTTGCGGCGATCACCGATGGTGGTGGTGATGGTGACGCTCAACCTGCTGATGAGACGCTCGGTTTTGGGAACCTTTTTTCAGGAAGTGTTGGGGACGAAACGTGACGATGTCAAATTTCAGCCTGCTGTCTGAATGTTTCCAAAAGTTGAAAATAGCACAACTATGCACAATCTGTGGCCAATACCCAGGGGTCGCATCCCGCCTGGTAAAGATTGCGCCGTATAGCATAGTCTCTCGCGTATTGCGCGTAATGGTGAGCCTGTACTCTATTGCTTTGGATTTGGTTGCATTGCGTTGCGTTGCATTGCATCGATGCATTCGTGTACAATCCTATTTCCCTTCCAACCTACGTGTATATGGTTTAAATAATATACATATGTAAATAAATTGTGTGTGTGGGCTGCTGAATACAACAATTACCTTCAGAGTATGTATGCGGTGTTTGTGACATGTTCTGTCTCGAAATGCGTTGTATGCATGACTATGTAGAGAAGTACTGTATCTCATCCGTGTATATGCTGCCTGACATGCACGCAGTGCATAGTGCATAGTTTCTGTCTAGCAGGCTTGCAATGCAATGCGTAATGTCACCCTGCAGGCATACTCTTTCACCCAGAAACGCCCCAGTCTTCGCGAGACAGTTCTCACTTCACGGCCAAGTTCCCACCCTCCACCCTTCTCCTTTTTCCAGGGGGGTGGCTTGCTCTGGCCTTAAATCTGACTGCATCCTCAAAACCATCCATGGTCTCAAGCTGCCTCAAATCAGCAGCCATCAATTGCGCAGGGCTTACGCCCTCATTGACCTTGTCGCGCATGGACTTCATGGCTACACATTCCTTGCGCTTCAGCACGGCCATGGACGGGCTTGTCACAAATGACGCTTGAGCTGACTTTCTGGCCAAAACCCATCCACAGGCCGTGGACCATTCCGCCGTAGGCACGCTCCAATCTGCATTCATGATGAGGTGCAATGGGTTCCTGCTTTTCCTCTCTGAGGACTTCACCCGATGTGGCTTTTTCCTTCATCGTTTTTATCTCTACTGCAGCTCGTCCATCTCCCTTGTCGTTCTTAACCACGGAGCTAAGTATCACGTGGCTTGGTGTTTTCGGACAGGGCGTGTTTGGTGCCACTGTCCTCTCAAGGCCTCTGTTCGCCGGCATCGTTTCCAATGCTTCCTCGGCGTACGTGAGCACCACTGCAGACTTCCACCTGCCCAGGTACGCCAAGCCTCGGATCCCCATGCTCCTGCGCGCAAAGGCCATGGCCCCGGATCTTCTGGCAGAATGCCTTGCTATTTCCTATTTCAATGCCGTCTTCCAGCTGCCCGCCATTCCGCTCTCGATGGGGTTGGGAAAGACTGGGTCAGTGGGATGCACTGCAGCACGTCCGCGAAACTTGATCAGGCTTTGCAAGATGAACCAAGCACAACCCTTCCAACGTGGCGCAACACTGCAGGGTCCTTGCCACGCCCAGACCCTGTTGATCCATTTTGAATGAAGGATGTATAATCTCACCGTCTTTTTTGGACAAGTTCCCTAACACATGCTGCCAGAGGATTCGGGACAACTCTATCTCCCCAGCATCCATGCTACACCCCAGGCGTGGGCCCACACGGCAAGTCCTACCGATAGTTCTGGGTGGAGGCCCCGCGTCTCCGCCACCACGCTCTCCAAGACTGGACCCCTGTCACGAACCACCGGCTTTTTGCATAGCTGGAAAATTTTCGCACGCCATTGTTCCAGCGGGAAGCGTAATACTGATCGGCAGACGCCAACCCGGTCGCTAGAAGGGTGACTGCCACTGCCTCCACCGTCTCCTTCTCCAACGGAAGGAACCGCTGCTTCTTGGCCACGCAACGTGGTCACTTCCTCCCTCCTAGACTGCTTGACAGCCAAGGTACTCCGAGCCCAAAACCCCTTTGTGAGGTCTTGGACCGCCTTTTTGAATGTGTCTCGCACCTGGCGACTTCCAAAGCCCTAGCAAAGGACCGTTTCGTTCGGCCACCCTCTCAAATTCTTGGCCGTTTCTCCGTGCCGGGAGTGGTGTGGGCCCTATTTGGTTGACATGCCCTGCAGCTCGACCGTGAAACGTGTCCTCCTCGTGAGCATCTTCGCCCCTAATGGCATCCATGGTGACAACTTGACTCTGCCCAAGATCCGGTCGTTGCCTGCTTTGTCTTTTCTAAGTCCTGCAGAACTGGCCTTGCTCTGCACGCCATGGCTTTCACCAGATCTGGACTGCACAGCTGTCTGGCGTGTGTTGAATACACGCAGGGCCCCCTTTTCGGGGTTGCGCAGCTGGATGACGCCCCTTCCCCGGTGTTCTGCCTGAAGGACCGGATTGGGAAACCCAGCCCGCGAGTACGAACGTCAGAGCTCAAGGCCATGGCTCAGCCCCAGGATGCAAGAGCAATGCCAGCGCGGAGTTCATGATGGCTTGGCACGTCGTCCCGTTGCGGTCTGGAGCCAAACCAAAAAGAGAATTCATGAACAAAGTGTGACAAACCACACATCGATGACAACCAAAAGTGGAAAAGAGCAAAACTCAGATTCCTAAATTCTTTGCAAGCCCCATTGACTACTTAGTGACCTGGACAGTTCACTCCGCGGCTGCCAAAGAAGCTTCTTTGTCAAACCAGCCACGGTTGTCACAGGTGATCAAAGGCCTGCAGGACCCCAAACCCGTGGTGCAACCTGTGGGGGTGGCAGGTCCAACCGTCTACGGGCGTCACTGTCAAAGCGATGAATCTTGATGCCCCACAGCTTCATGGCGACCTCGTCAGATCGCCCGTGCGATCTGGAGAGCCAGTCGGCTTCCTTTGTGCTGTCCTGGCAGGTGGTGTGTGATCGATCACCCTCGGGACGCCCATGACTTCCAACTTCAACGCAAGTTCGGCCCCGATCCAGTTGATCACCGGCGAGGGGGAGCTGAGCTTTGAGGCCATCGCCAGGGCTACCGTAGAGTCCGATCGGATGAGAATCGGCATGGATCGCAGCTTCGTCTTCCAAAAGCGAACTGCCAAAAGGATGGCCCATGCCTCCATGGCCCCTTGAGACGATGCCTCAGACCACTCCACGCCTAACCGGTCCGCATCTTCTTTTCGCAGCGGAATTTCCAGGGCCTGGCAGGTGCCTCAACAATGACGTTATCTTCGGCCGCCGTCTCTGGGAATATGCCGCATGAGGGAATGCTGCGGCTCATTCCCATTGCAATGGTACTCCCCGTCGTGCCCATTCTACCACACGGCGCTCAGGATCACCAGAAGCTCTGATCTAAGCAGCCCACAGCTTCGTGTTCAAAGGTGCTGTTAAACTCGATCTCTTCCTTCATGACGACATCCTCGAACTCCTTGCCTTTGAGCACCTTCTCCAACACCCTGGCCCATGCCTTTCCCACCGCCGTAAGCCTACGCAATGTCGATGCCCTCAGGATGTTGTTCCAAAAAGTGATTCCAAGCCCGGCTAATGTCAGCCCCGACAGACCGCACCATGCGCATCTTGGCCACGGCAATGTCCGGGTTGCGCGTGCCGCCCAGAAAGAACTCGTTCTCCTTCTCCTTCACCTGTGTGATTTTAAAAACAATTTAAAAACAATAGGACAGGCAGTGGGTCGTCGTCGTGTCGTGTTGTTTCAGTTTCTTGCATGTCGTTTGGGAGTTTCAGAAACTTGGTCATGGGAAAGTTTTGGAATCTTGAAATCATGCTGCTTCACTTGAACTATCACAGCTTGAAATCTTGCGGACGAGTTGGAAATGAATCTCATTGACTTGGTTGCCTGTGAAAGGTCGAAAACTGTCATTCCAGTTTGCTTCACACGTGCAAGCAATTCTTGAGATTCAGCGGGGCAGTTTTGAAACTGCTCCCAATGACATATTCTCCAATGCAAAGCGCTGCAGGTGTCGAAGCCGGTTCAAACCTACTGCCAAGACGCCATGGAAGCGGGCGAGGAGGCAGACTGGGACCCAGACGAGACGTCGATCATCGAAGATGAATGGAACCCCAGAGCACTGGCTGAAGAAAGTGAGCGACTATGCGGAGCATCGGACTGCGCGAGTGTTTCGTTTTATGCGTTGGTTCTGTGGACTTAAGGACATGCTGAAGGTTGCCTTGCAGACGGAGTCCAAGAAGGGTTAGACGAGGAATCCCATGACCTCGCAGCTGATCACCCCTTCTTGGACCTGGTGGAGACGGCGGGGTCTGTGGATGGGTATCATGCTGGATTCCCTTGTGGCAGCTTCCCGGCGGTCAGGACCGGGAGGCTGGCCCACCCCGAGCTCGTTCCCGAGAATGACCCTACGGACTGCCCAGTAATGATGAGAGGCAGCAGCGTGAGGCTGATCTTGGAACAGTCCTTGCAGTATTGGCGACCATCTTAGCTGCGTAGATCCTGGATGCGCAGACAAAACGAAGGGTGGGCGAGGCAGCAACATTGGAGAACCCACCGGGCATGAAGCAGGACAAGATGCGCCGGCTTCGGAACTTGCAGAACTAAGGCAATTGCTTGTGAAGTACCAGGCGCAGGTAGCAGAATTCAACAGTTGCCTGCAGAGGGAAAGCGAACAACATTGGAAACCAGCCAAATGGGCTGGAAGGCTCCAGGGGCTGGAGACATTTTCAGGCAAGTGTCAATGTCCCTCATGGATGTCTCACATCACCCTGGTGGGTAAGCGGCGCACTTCAGCTGCAGCTGAATACCCGGAGCTCCTTGCCAAGAAGTATGCATCGTTGGTGGTCAAAGTCTTTAAGCAGAACGTTCAGCTGGAATTCTGGCGGTACAGAATGCAAACCAAGGAGCATGAGCTGAGTCAATTGCAGCTCAACTGGGTTAAAAGCAAAGAGACGAAGACCCCTGCACCGGTCCAGGACAATGAGCACGTGATTGGATCCAAAAGGGCATGGAAGGCGGGGGATGTCACCAAGCTCTTTTTGCCGAAAGCACTGCCACAGAAGGTCTCCAATGAGTCCCCGGTGATTCCACCTGGGCGTGAAGGCCAAGGCCCATCGCGGAGCCTCACTTTTGCGGGCATCTGTTGTTTCGATGGCCCGGCGAAAGGCGCAGTTGGCACTTGCGTGCCCGTTTTACTTTGCTCTTACATTCACCGCCGAAGTGAACGTCAGCGCAAGGCCCCTTTCCTTGAGCCGAGCTGAAGGACATTTCTGCTCCCGATTTGTCCTTTGACTTTCCCTTCCCATTACCTTTCCTGCAGCATGTCCATGACCAACTTTCTGACTTCTCAACTTCGTCAACTCCTCTCTCTCTTCCATCATTCGTCTCTTCCTCGCATGTCTCTTGTCCTTGTTGGGCTGCTTCTTTCTGTCCCCGCTCTCTTCCTTCGCATGACCTCTGCTCCGCCTGCAAGGTGGGTGGAAGCTATCGTTTCGGCTGGTGCCAAAGGTGCTCCCCTGCCTCCTGCCGCAAGCCATGCTGCTGCTGGATGTCTGACCTGCTCAGACCAGAACATGCCATCCTTGACCGACTGTTTGAAGCAGACCGACCAAGGGCTGTCGGAATCCCAATCTGCTGGCACTTGACGTCCTGCCTGCTGGTCGACCATGATGTTCCTTCCTATTTTCTCCAGGCGTTCTACTCTCGCTTTATCATCTGCTGCTAGGGCTATGAGCCCCCATGCCGATGGCCAATGAAGGGCGAGGCGCTCGACCAATTTCTCGTACTGCTGGAGGGCCCCGAGCCAAATGATTTGCAAGGAGATGGCAGCAACTGTGAACACTCTCCAGGAGGCGGTCCATTGCTGTAGATTTTGCGGACCAGGAAGTTCCCTGACCAGGTACAAACCGTCTCGTAGAGGCACATATGTGCGGAACTTTTGGCTCCTCAAGCCTCGCCTCCCAAAAGGCGTCCAAAGACAGAAATCTATGTAAGGTGCCTGCTTGAGGATCACCGTGCGCTTGTAAAGCGCTGCCATCTAGGCGTCTGTTGCCTCTTCTTCTTCTTCTTCTTCTTCTTTTTCTTCCTCTTCTTCTTCAGGTGGGGCGCCCATCGTTGTGATGTAACGCTGAACCCATTCATGCACCTTGTCCATGCATGGAAGCCGGCGTCGGTCAGCTCGTCACCCTGGGCGAGGAGTGGGTCTGCTAAAGAAGCTGCGGCACAAGCTTGCGGCCAAATGTTGGATGTTCGGCCCAGGATCACCGACCTGGCCGATGAACCCTGCCCAAACTGCAGCAGGTACACCAACCAGCTCCTTCAGGCCCTGCAAGTCGGCAATGACGCGAAGCTCAGCAGCAGGCAACATCGGCCACGCGCGAGCAGGTCCTTTTCTGACCGGGGTGGACCTGCTGAGCCAACAAGCTTCAGGCAGGACCCGCCCTCCACCCTGCAGGTTTCGTTTCACTGTCTAGCAGTTTACAAAAAACTTTTAAAGTAAGAATTTTCTGATAGGAACGCTCTGATAGGAACGCAAAAAAAAGACATTAGCGAGGGTTCGAAACATGATACGAACAGGCATCGCAATCAAGACTCCTTACAAGGACCTTTAGATCAACCACCATATGGACATGTACATATGCAATCATATGCGCTGATAAGCGTCTGTGTATGTAGATGATGGAGATGGACGAATGAGGATGACAAAGACGGATGGTTTGAAATGGATAGGTATGGACGACGGATTTATGTATCTGTGTTTGCATTTATGTCTGTATGCAGTGTGCAGACCAAAAATGTCGGCCCGGCTGCGCATTGTAACAACGCAAGGTAGGGGTTCGTGCAAATGATCTAGGGGCCGTCTGTCACTGATGTTCCTTTTTTAGGTCCGCTGCTTGTTTTGTGTTTGCTTTTGTATGTGTTGGTTCAAAGTCGGACGTCAGGGCATGTTGTGTGTGTATATGCCATTGTATATGTTCTGGTATGTTTGGTATGCTTTGGTGTATTTAGGTTTTTCATGGTACATTCTGACGTGTTGTGGCCTGTTATGTTCACTGCATGGCAGGTATCAAAGGTATGTCTGTATCTGTGTCAAAGCTTGATTGATGACCGTCTGCGTTTGGTCAATCATTCCCTTATTTTGATCTATGCGCGCCGGTCAATTGGACTGAACCAGTGGTTTTGCTCAGCGCGTGTCAAAGACATGCGCGGATGCGTCTGTACATGATATACGTACACACACATATATATATATATCTGTGTGTGTTTGTACGCATGTATCTTCCACATGTTTGGGAATAGGCAGTATAAAGACTATCTTGTTATCATGTCCAAGCTTGACCCCGTACCAAATGTATGCACATATGCAAGACTCAGGCATGCTCAGAGAGAGGCAGCATGTTGAAGCAAGGATATGCTGTGGCTCTGCAAGTGTACGTGTTAATATCATATCAGTATACACACATAAATCAACATA
This sequence comes from Symbiodinium sp. clade C Y103, assembly GCA_003297045.1. Lineage (NCBI taxonomy): Eukaryota > Dinophyceae > Suessiales > Symbiodiniaceae > Cladocopium > Cladocopium sp. clade C. The sequence goes on along the minus strand of BGPT01000320.1, from coordinate 59,001 downwards.
TCTATATAGTATATGCACCTACCTATCTATCTATCGACCGATCTATCTTTCTTTCATTTTCTATCTATCTATCTATCTGTCTATCTATCTATCTACAACATATTTGTGGACATCTATCTATCTAAAACATATTTGTGGACGCGCACAAGCTGATGTAGTACTGTACACTACGTGGGTCCAGCATCACAGGTATGTGTATATATATATATATGTACCGGTTTCCCACCAATCCAGCCTTGATTGACTTGATTGGCTTCAGGCTCTTTGTGGAGATCTGCGCCGCAAGCCTGCATGAGCCGTGGAAACAGCACCTTCAAAGAGCGGCACACTTCAATCAACTGCGGGCAAGGCAAAAGATCCAGCATGATTCAGCATCAACACTTCTTGCACATCAACAGCGAACAACAGATGCACTAGACACTCAAGCTCGGAGTAGTGTTGATTTGTACACCATGCACAATCCGCGGAATCAATGATGATGGAAAATAAAACCCAGCTTTCGCCTCTTCGGCACCGCGGGGGGAGCCCGAGGGTTTTCCTGGGCATCAGCCCGTGTGAACATCGCTGAATTCTGCAAAGCCTTACTAATTTTAGAGCGGCTGACCCTTCTGAATTTCTTTCCTCTTAGACGAGTTGCATCAAGTTGCATGCTTTCAGTTGAAACCAGGAAGCTACTTGATTGCCCTTGCTGTTGCTGCCCTTGCTGTCCTTGCTGCGCTTGCTGCCACATTTGAGGCGGAAGCGCCCAAATCACCTCAGACCAAATCGTCTAAGCCAATCCCAGCCTCATCCATGGTCCCAATTTTTCTGCCCACCTCCCGCATCTGCTTCACCACCTGCTACAGCCGAAAGCTTTTCACACCGAAAGCTTTTGCAAGAAAAGTAGCCAAAGAGATTTGTTGATGGACCTGATGCCGATGAAGGTCCTGAATTTATCTATGGCCATTCGAAGATTCATAACTTTGGTCTGGGGAATGCTTCATGCATTTTGCGCGTGGTTTGAAGGTTTGCTGAACCAGGCTTACTCCAGCTTTATCGTCCACTTATACTATTTCAAGCGATTGGTTACATCAGAGGTGCAGCATGATACGTTCACTTGGCGGCCACGGCCTGCTCAAACTTCGCAGTGACTTCCACCAAGGCACCTGCTGAATGCAAGTCAAAGCCAACATTCAAAGCTGGGCCACAGCAGCCAGGGCCGGTTTGGAAGAACCTTTGCAATACTCTTGCGATGATCTACTAGCAAAACTTGATTCATTCCCCACAACATTGTGTGGGGTCCTTGTTTTTTGCTTTGCACCTCCTGCCTCTCCTCGTCTACTCCTCTCCTCCTCCCCGTCCTCCTCCATTCTCACACATACAACATTGTCACACACATTGTCACACACAACATTCTCACACACAACTCTCTTACACACAACATTGTCACACACAACTATTTCACACACACACAACATTGTCACACACAACTCTCTCACACACACACAACATTGTCACACACACACACAACTCTCACACACACAACATTGTCACACATAACCCTCTCTCACACAACATTGTCACACATAACCCCCTCACACACAACTCTCTCACACACAACATTCTCACACACACAACTCTCTCACACACAACATTGTCACACGCAACATTGTCACACACACACACACAACTCTCTCACACACAACATTGTCACACATAACTCTCTCACACACAACTCCCTCACACAGAACTCTCTCTGCCTTCGTTTTGCGTGGCAGGCGTGGCGCAAACGGCATTGGGCTGGCTCTGGTGGCGGCCTTGGTCGGCGCTGGTCGCTGGGGCGCCGCGCCTCTTTTGCGTGGCAGGCGTGGCGCTTGGTGACATCTGCCATCGTTTGGGTGGCAGGCGTGGCACTTGGCGACATCGGCCTCCGTTTTGTGTGGCAGGTGGCCCAAACGGCATTGGGCTGGCTCTGGTGGCTGCGTGGCAGGCGTGGCGCTTGGTGACATCTGCCTTTGTTTTGTGCGGCAAGCGTAGCACTTGGCGACATCTGCCTTTCTTTGTGTGTCAGGCGTGGCGCAAACGGCATTGGGCTGGCATGGTGGCGGCCTTGGTCGGCGTTGGACGCTGGGGCGCCGCGCTTGTGACATCTGCCTTCGTTTTGTGTGGCAGGCGTGGCACTTGGCGACATCTGCCTTCGTTTTGTGTGGCAAGCGTGGCACAAACGGCATTGGGCTGGATCTCGTGGCGGCCTTGGTCGGCGCTGGTCGCGGGGCGCCGCGCCTCTTTTGCGTGGCAGGCGTGGCGCTTGGTGACATCTGCTTTCGTTTTGTGTGGGAGGCGTGGCGCTTGGCGACATCTGCCTTTGTTTTGTGCGGCAGGCGTGGCGCAAACGAGATTGGGCTGGCTCTGGTGGCGGCCTTGGTCAGTGCTGGCCGCTGGCGCGCCGCGCCTCTTTTGCGTGGCAGGCGTGCACTTGGTGACATCTGCCTTCGTTTTGAGCGGCAGGCGTGGCACTTAATTGGGGACATCTGCCTTCGTTTTGTGTGGGACGGCCTTGGGCTGGCTCTCGTGGCGGCCTTGGTCGGCGCTGGTCGCTGGGGCGCCGCGCCTCTTTTGCATGGCAGGCGTGACACTTAGGGACGTGCCTTCGTTTTGCGTGGCAGGCCTGGCGCTTGGTGACATCTGCCTTCGTTTTGTGTGGCAGGCCTGGCGCAAACGGCATTGGGCTGGCTCTGGTGGCGGCCTTGGTCAGCGCTGGTCGCTGGCGCGCCGCGCCTCTTTTGCGTGGCAGGCGTGGCGCTTGGTGACATCTTTTGTGTGGCAGGCGTGGCACTTGGCGACATCTGCCTTCGTTTTGTGTGGCAAGCGTGGGGCAAACGGCGTTGGGCTGGATCTCGTGGCGGCCTTGGTCGGCGCTGGTCGCTGGCGCGCCGCGCCTCTTTTGCGTGGCAGGCGTGGCGCCTGGTGACATCTGCTTTGGTTTTGTTTGGCAGGCGTGGCACTTGGCGACATCTGCCTTCGTTTTGTGTGGCAGGCGTGGCGCAAAAGGCATTGGGCTGGCTCTGGTGGCGGCCTTGGTCAGCGCTGGTCGCTGGCGCGCCGCGCCTCTTTTGCGTGGCAGGCGTGGCACTTGGTGACATCTGCCTTCGTTTTGTGTGGCAGGCGTGGCACTTGGCGACATCTGCCTTCGTTTTGTGTGGCAAGCGTGGCACAAACGGCATTGGGCTGGCTCTCGTGGCGGCCTTGGTCGGCGCTGGTCGCTGGGGCGCCGCGCCTCTTTTAGGGACATGTGCCTTCGTTTTGCGTGGCAAGCAAGGCACTTGGCGACATCTGCCTTCGTTTTGTGTGGCAGGCCTGGCGCAAACGGCGTTGGGCTGGCTCTGGTGGCGGCCTTGGTCAGCGCTGGTCGCTGGCGCGCCGCGCCTCTTTTGCGTGGCAGGCGTGGCGCTTGGTGACATCTGCCTTCGTTTTGTGTGGCAGGCGTGGCACTTGGCGACATCTGCCTTCGTTTTGTGTGGCAGGCGTGGCACCTACGGCACTGGGCTGGCTCTGGTGGCCGCGTTTACACACAGCTTTGTCACGCACAGCTCTTTCCCACACACCGCTTTGACGCACCACGTTGTCACACAAAGCGCTTTCACACACAACTTTTTCTCACACACACACACAGCTTTCACACACAACTTTCACACACAACTTTGTCACACACAGCTCTTTCACACGAAACTCTTTCACACACAACCTTGTCACACACAACTCTTTGACACACAACCTTGTCACACACAATTCTTTGACACACAACCTTGTCACACACAACTCTTTGACACACAACCTTGTCACACACAAATCTTTGACACACAACCTCACACAACTCTTTGACACACAACCTGGTCACGCACAGCGCTTTCACACACAACTCTTTCACACACGGTTTTGTCACCCAGAACTCTTTCACACACAAGCTTGTCACACACAACTCTTTGACACACAACCTGCTCACACACAGCACTTTCACACACAACTCTTTCACACACAACCTCGTCACGCGCAACCCTGTCACACACAACTCTTTGACACACAGCTTTGTCACACACACGTTCTTGAACACAATCTTTCTTCCACCATGTCCTCTCTCTTTCCTGCCTTTACCATCTCATTTCACATCTGTTTGGTGCTTCTTGGAAGGAGTTGACTTTTGGGTTATCCGATCCTTTAGTTTTTGGGAACTTCGCTTTGTTCTCTGTGGCATATGGCCCCTTGATCAGTCTTGGGCAGGTTCTCAGGGCTAATCGAAGGAAGTTTAGAAGTCAAACTTCCGACAATATGGACAGATGGAAAAGCACAGTCAGGCAGAAAGTCAGAAGAGCGAAGATGAGAGAGGGAGAAAGTCAGAAGAAAGAAAATGATAGGGAGAAAGTCCGAAGAGAGAAGATGCAGGTGCGCGAAAAGGTCGGAAAGTCACGAAACACACGGTTTTTCCAATGTTTTGTGGCACCGGATGGTCCAAAAGTAGGCGCGCTAAAGCGGCGGGTGCGGAGCCATCTGGGGAGATGAGACATGAAAAATTGCACGCCGCTGTGGCGCGAAGCGCGTCTTGAAGTAAAAAGGTACAAAGCACCTCATGCTCGGAGCACTTTTGGAAGTTGCGACGTGGAAAAATCGCACGGCGCTGTGGCGCGAAGCACATTTTGAAGTGAAAAGTGACAAAGCACACCATTCTCGGAGCACTTTTGAAAATTGTGATGCCGAAAAAGTGCACGGCGTTGTGGCGCGAAGCACGTTTGGAAGTAAAAAGCGTCAAAAACTGCCACGTTCGGAACGCTTTTGGAAGTTGAGATGTTGAAAAGTGCACGGCGCTGTGGCGCGAAGCACATTTGGAAGTCAAAATGCTAAACACACTTCATGACTGGAGCAATTTTGGAAAGTTGCGATGTCGATAAAGTGCATGCCGTTGTGGCGCGAAGCACATTTGGAAGTGAAAATTGTAAAAGCTGAGGGGTTCGGACCGCTTTTGGATGTTGAAGCTTGGTTTGGAGTGGCAGGCGCAAGGGATTCTGCACCTTGTCAAAAGTGAGTCAAACGTGTGGGTTTTGTGGCGCTTTCAAAAACGATGGCAGGCGTAAGAAGATCTGCAAAGATGAATTTTTCGTGGCAGGCGCAATACAAGAGACACTTCAAGCAAACATATTAAGAGGTCAGGGCGCTAATTTTTTGAGAAGGGTGTCATTTTGGAGCATCAGATCTTCAGGTTTGCTAAGATGATTTTGCGTGACAGGTGCAGCACTTAGTATGACCTGGCGTCAGTTTCTTGTGGGAGGCGCAATATTTTTGAGACATGGCATGGAAAAATCGCAAAATGCATTGGTACGAGGCCATCAGCTGCACACTCAACTTTTCATTTTTGAGGGAAGCCTCGCAGAATTGCTTTGTTTTTGATGTTGCCAACTGCAACAATTGAGGAAGTCTCGCGAAATTGCTTCGGTTCGGAACGTTACATTCCACTACACTACACTGCACTACAGTACACTACATTGGAACCAACTACAATGCAACTACAGCTACAAACACAACGACAGCTACAACTACACCTACCACTACAGCTACAACTGCAAAGTACACCACACTACACTCACTACATTGCAACCCCACTACACTACACTACAGTTGACTGACTAGACTACAACAAGAACTACAACTACAACTACAACCGCACCTACAACTACAACTACCACGACCACTTCACTACAAACTGCAAACTACAACTGCAACCACAACCACAACTACAACCACCACTACAACCACAACTACCACCACAACTACAGCCACAATCACTACAAATACAACTACAACAACCCCATTACAACAACTACAACAACTACAACTACAACAACTACAGCTACGTGACAACCACAGCAACAACAACAACAACAACAACAACAACAGGCCACGTTTCGTAGAATCTAGGTTGCATACAGACAAGCTTTGTTTTGGTTTGTTGTAATGGTTTCTCGATAGGATGAAGAAGATTTAGGTAGGGAGCATTGTTGTCAATGTAGTTGGTGGGTCACAGCAACAACAACAACAGCAACTACTGCTGTTGTTGCTGCTGCTGCTACTACTACTACTGCTACGACTACTACGACGACGACGACGACGACTACTACTACGACTACTACTGCAACTTCAACTGCGTGACAGCTACACTACAACAACTACATCCACAACTACAACTACAACTATAACTACAACTACAACCACAACTACATCTACAACTACATCTACAACTACAACCGCAACTACACCTACATCTACAACTACATCTACACCTACATCTACAACTACATCTACAACTACAAGTACATCTACAACTACATCGGCGACGACATCTACAACCACAACTACAGCTACAACAACAACTACTACGACTCCAGCCACAACAGCAACTACCACTACAACCAAAATTACAACAACATTACAACTACACTGCGCTGCCTCCAACCACCTGTCGGTCCATCAGTGGGTTCGCTCTGCCATCCATCATTCACGGCATCCAATATCCAACCTCTCCTATAGGTTTCCTATCTTTGAAACTTCCGCCACCGCCTTGTGCAGTACTACTGGTATATATATATATATGTACTTGTATGTGAAATTTCACGAGGTCTTGGGATTTTGGATTTTTTAGGGTATAGTGGGTTTTAAAGTCAAAATGCATTATTTGGTGCAGCCTACGCGCAGGTGGGTCGCAAGAAAAAGTGTTGAATATTGTAATTTTGTTGAATGAGTAGTACGTAGGTAAAAGATGGTAAAATTAGCCTTTCAGGAAAAATGGAAACAGTCGGGAAACAGTCGGGAAACAGCCGGAAGCGGTCAGGCATGATCATGCCAAATTTGTCCAACCAACAATTTTTCAAAAAAAGGGGCTCGCACCTTGACTCGGCAGAAAAAGGGGTATTCACAACCATTTCACAAAGAAAGCTAATTCGAAACCTCTTAAAACATGTTTATTTTTGCCGAGTCAAAGGCACGAGCCCCCAACTGGTTCCAACTGGTTCCAACTGGTTCCCGTTGGACCGTATAAAAAAAAAGGTTCCCGTTGGACCTTTAAAAAAAAAGAGGTATCGCGCGGAAACTTTTTTTGAAAAATTGTTTTTTGGACAAATTTGGCATGATCATGCCTGACCGCTTCCGGCTGTTTCCCGACTGTTTCCCGACTGTTTCCATTTTTCCTG
>BGPT01000320.1:10889-50046 GCA_003297045.1 Symbiodinium sp. clade C Y103 | reverse complement strand
CCTGACCCCGCGCTCCTTCTCACTTTCGCCAAGGCACAAAGTGCTCCACATTGATTTGGGATTTCCGGGGTCGGCGGCAGGGGCGGCAGCCCTTAAATAATTATCCACTTATACCTGGAACCGATACTTATCCACTTGGAAGTGGTTGAACTGCACCAGGAGGTCTTGGGCTACAACACCACTGGGAGCAGTGCGAATCCCTGCAGTGGGACTGTGGCTGGATACTATGGAATCACTGGCTGCCGGGACTTCAACAACGCCACAAACCGGGGATGCAACCAGGGGGTGAGCTACTACCATGTCCACTTGGAGGCTTGGATGGGAGGATATGCCGCTGATTGGGAGCACATTCAGACGGCCTATTCTTCTATGGCACCACGAAATTTGGGCAGCATGGGCTACATCGGATTCGTGACCACGTTCCTTCCAAGGTCAATTCAGAACCAAGCATACTCAACAAAGGGCAAAGCACTGCAGTTCTACCGCAGTTGGAATGCTTCGTGGAATCAGGCTTCGGACTTTTTCGATTCGATCTCCTCGGTGAGCACCTCGAAGTTGTTACCTTGTAACAGCTCTGATTCAAAGATGACCAGCGACCCGCTGCTTCGACGTCATGTGAAGTGGACTGGCGACAGCGATGGTGTCGTCATCAACAACGAACCTCGGCAACAATTGCTCCTGATTAAATATCAATATCCTTGAATTTGCCCTGTGGTAATTCAACATAGCTGGGGACAATCACAATTTTTAGTGGGTAAATCAATGTAAATAATCTAGACTCATTTATTAACGGGCGATCTTCCATAGCTGTGTTGAATTACTGGAAAGTATTTCTACAGCAGCAAACAGATGCAAACAGTGAGATTGGCTCAAATAGACTCTGGAGCTGTTCTCAAGCATGTTTTCTTGCAGTCAGGATGTCTACTCGGCCAGATGTGATGATGGCTTTTGGTGGTTGCCTCCCAGTTGCCGAGCGAATGCCAATCTGTGTGTTCCATGGATCACCGGTGGTTCTGGCTGGGACGTAGAACAGTTCATGCAGAAGTTCACCATTTTCAACATGCCCATTGCCGTTGCAATTGCTGCCTCATGGACAGACTACACGGAGTTGCCAGTGTCCGTTGCCATGCCATTTTATTGGTGGGCCCCGGACCCGACATTCCTCGAGCTCAACCCGATGGTGATGAAATTCCCGGAGCACAATGCTCGAGAGTTTTCTGAGGGGCTCATGACCACCGCAACATCACAAATCATCATTTCGACATTGGTCAGTCAAGACCTGATCCTCTTAGCTCCTATGGTTCAAAGTTTTGCCAACAACTTTGACCTGCCCATAAGCGAGATGGATGCCATTCTGTTGGATCAGAAGAACACATCGGACACATGGGAGGAGGTCACTTGTAGGTGGATCAAAGCTAATCGGGCCACCTGGCAGAAGTGGATCCCTGACGAGAGTGAGTGCTTTCCGGGCTTCGGACTCTATGACTCTGTGCTACAAGAGTTCACCGATGTGCGTGTAAATGCTAGCAACAAGATCGTATGCCAGGCCTGTCCCCCTGGGACCTACTCGCAGAAGTTGGAAGACAACTACAAGAGCGGATCCACCCATGTCTGCGTGCCCTGTGGCCAAGGGACCAGCCAGGCCTCAGGTGCCTCCCTCAGCTGCAAGCCGTGCCAACAAGGTGAGTACCAGAATGAGATGCAAAGCACTGAATGCAAGCGCTGCGACTTTGGCACTTACCAGAATGAGACCGGCCAAGTGGCATGCAAAGCTTGCCCCAATACTACCAACACCCTTGGCTTTGGTTCCGTTGCGGAGACCGATTGTGGTTGTCCGGAAGGGTACATCGACATGGATGAGACAGTCTCGTTCGATTGTGTCAAGTGCGGTGAGGGACTGACATGCCCAGCTCTATCTCAGCTCAAAGACTTGAAGGATGGCGTCAGCGCCCTGGGGGAGAAGTTCACTCCAAAGATCCTGAAGGGTACCTGGTGCTTGGTTTTAGCAGGTTTCAGCGATACATGCCCTCACCCCTGCGCACACACACACACACACGTTCTGTGTATACATATTATGATATATATATATTATGTATATCATTACATATGAACTTATAACATCTTATGATATCTACACACACATTTATACATATAATAATTACTTGCTATACTTGAACATATGGTTACACTTATGAAATCATACGAATACACTTCAAGTTTGCTCTTGTCACCCCAAAGAGAAATGATATCGAGTAAGCCACACTTTCTTGGGGCGCTGTGAGGCTACTACAGCACCCAGACCAGCCCCACAGCGATCTTCCAGTGCAACAGTGCTTCACTTTGCCCCGGCGGTACTCCTGGTTCATGTGCTGGCGGCCTTGTGGATACCCCTTGCTCTCAATGCAGTGAAGGTGAGACATGGACGGGAAGTCGTTGCGAAGATTGTGGCGCAATGCGGCAAGTCCTATGGTTCTTTGCCATTTTTGGCATCTTTGCTTTCCTGACCATGGCTTACTATCTTGCTACATCCAAGGCCGGTTTTGAACAGACACCTGCAGCTTCAAATGACAGTCTGTTCAATAGTGATTCGTTGTAAGGGAGAGTTTATGGGGTTCAACATGTGGGACACATTTGGTCAGGTGACATCAAAAGCCACAGTGCTGTTTGCCACCACTGCGTCCTTTGGCATGCTGGTGATGTCAATGCAGAACTTGGGCCTTATCGGCATGATGACGGTCCCATGGCCTGTGAACCTTCAAGGCCTCTTCAGCATTTGTCAGTTCCTGCTGCTTGACATTGACAGTTATGGGTTTAGCTGCATCGCTGGGCAATCTGAACCCATTCGCTACCTCTTGAGCGCCATGATTTTCCCAGCAGGTGTGCTTTGGCTGGGTCTTGCCTATTCGGTGTCCCTTCTCTTCCCGAAAAAGAAGCGTTGGGAATGGCCCAAAGTCTGCAGTACCATGGGGGCCTTTTTGCAGGTCGGCTTCAGCACCATGAGCGCCACATCCCTGGCCCCAATGATGTGCTACAAACATCCCAACGGCCAGAGGAGCCTTTTGAAGTATCCGGGTGTTTTTTGTGGCTCCCCTGATCATGGCGCCATGTTGGCCATGGGCTGGACTTTGTTGAGTGTATGTGTGCTGGGTTTCCTGGCGCTTTGCATCTTTGCAGTCCTTCGGGTCCCCATATGGAGTGCCACGAAGAAAAATCATTTGGTGGCTTCGGTGCGCTTCTTGATCTTCAGATTCCGTCTTGACGCATGGTGGTTTGGAGTGCCATTGTTGGTCCGCGGGCCATTGATCAACCTTCCTGTGGTCTTGGCCACCGACTACCCACCAATCCAAGTTGTTTCGATTGCTGTCGTTCTGACCGTTACGATGCTCATGCAGATGTTGTCTTGGCCATGGAAAGTGCCCATGCTGAACTTGACCGACTGCATCATCTCCTTCTGCATTGTATTGTTGGTGACTACCTCCTCATTGTTCCTACAAAATGTTGGTGGTACCATGTATGCATTTGCCCATGGAGTTTCGACTGCAATGCTTGGTGGCATCGGCCTTTCCGTTGGCATCATGGCGTTCATGACGGTGAGCGCGCTCTTCTACCGCAGTGCTTTGGGTGGGAAGAAGGAGCTGCAGATGTTCAACCTGGGGAGTACGCCAAGCACTCCAGAATTGGCAGCCAAGATCAAGGAAATGGCACAAGCATTGGAGGAAATGCATGTGGAAACCCTCTCCATCAATATTGCGGCCATGTCGGTCTTCGACGTAGGCAAGGTCACCACCTGCATCACACTACTTGCGACCGAGGTGGGAGGCCAAAACTTTATTGTTCAGGGGGAGGTCTAACAAGTTCAAACCAGCACAGATGTGGCATCCCATTTTTTTTTTGTAACTCTGAGCCGCCAGGTGGCCCCACCTGCTGCAGATGGCCATAGCTTCAAGTTCGCCAAGCGAATTGCATCTCATTCCTTCGATCCAACTCTTCGGGTGAGACCGCAATCATTCCGCAGTTCCACATCCCGGGCATCCTTTCATGATCAGAAAGCTGAGAACAAGGTTGAGAACAACGAGACCTTGGAAGTTGTGACAATTGTGGAGCCAGAGACTGCAGAGCTGATGGAGAAGAAGGGAGTGCTGACGACGGAATGGATCTGAGATGATCAAAGCCGAAGAATTTCGAGCAAAGCTTGCTTTATGAGCTTTATGTTGAGCCTTGCTTGGTCACGGCATTTCAACATATTTCATTTATGATTTTGAAAAGCCGGTGACGATCCTTTTGCAACAATGCCGAAGGCAACTTGTTTGCTTCTGGATCTTTGCTTGCCTCTTGGCAAGCAGGCTCTTGCCTTGCAGAGGCCGGCGCTCACACATGGGCATAGGCAAAGGCCCGGCCAAGGCCGGACATAGCCAGATGCCACATGATTCTGGGACTGTGCTGGACTGAGATTGCCAGTCCCGAACATGCAAAGTACAGATGATACCATGGGGTTGTCTCCAAATTTTGCCCCAAAAATTTCATGGCTTATCAGTTGCTCATCATCTTCCCAATTGGAATGGCAATATATATATATATATACTGGGTATCCTTGATTTTGAGACAAATCCAGATAGATCCTTTGGGATCCTGGGTGAAGTGCTAAAAGCCTTCCGTTCCGAACTGCGTCACAGCCTCAAGGCTTGTTTCCTCTCCGCGTTCTTGCCATTTCTCGCCACGTTGTGCTGGGACCAATGGGGATCCCCAAAAAGAATCAAACAGATAGAAAGGCAAACGCAACAAATAAGTCTCCAATAGGGATCCACTTTTTTCGGTTTGTCCTGTGGCAATGGTAGGTCAATGATGGTCAATGCACAATGGCGGGATGCTCCTTGTTGGAGATGTGCGTAGATGTTGTCGGCGGATGAAAGCAGTAACTTTGACACCGACAAAACTTGGCCCTGTGTCGTTTGGGAGATTTGGCTTGAGATTTCAAAATAGATCGAGATAGATTAAATAGTGATACATAGTGATGCATAGTGATAAGGTGCTTCTACCAACACAGTCTATCAGGCTACACTGACCAAGACGCTGTTGCCATCTCTGGAACACCGAGGTCTACCACTTGGGAGCAGCGAGAGCCAGTGATCAAACCGCAACAATCGTTCCACATGAGAAGGTTTTAGGGTTGTGGGTGTGCTATGCCCACACAGATTCCGCATACATACGCACATGATCACATTTGTTGACACACACACACATACACATGTTTTTACACATACACATATTATACTCGTATACATCCCGTATATTTCTATATATTATGCTACTTACATTATCTTCTGCCAGGCCCAATCCAGAAGGAGCAGGTCACCAAGTTTTTTTTAGCTGGAGCCGGTTTTGAAGATTGAATGGTTTGGAATAGTTTCCCCTGAAAGTCAACTCATTTTACCCACCATCATACGGACAAGCCACAATTAACCCATGAGTCATTGGGATTTTCAGGGTACAATTATCTACTACCTTGTGTTGTTTGGAATATGTTTGAGCCATGCCCAAGTAGCTCCGGCATAGCGCGCTGCAACCGACTGGTGAGCGGTATTCAAGGAACAAAAAGCTGGCTTTGTTTATTTGGGCACATCAAGATTTGTCGAGACAGTTTTGACCCCAGACCGCACCCTCAAAGCGAATTGACCTATATAGCTTTGCTTAGGCCCGAGTCCCCGTCAAAGAACTCAGCATGATATCATGATCAGTGACCTATCGTTCCCAGATGAAAGTTCATCGCTTCCCTCTATTTTTTCAGCGGTTTCACTTCTCCGACCTTTCCGACTCGATTTTGGGACCAGCACATTAGCACATCTTCATCCTTGTTGGCCGAGTATCGCGTCTTGGCTCAATTGGGTTGGACCCAATGATCCACTGAAAGAGTCGTCACTGGCGCGGCTGGGGGCCCTGGTGCCCCAGATGGTGGAATCCGTGTGGCTAAGGAGTGACCGTCTGGATGAATGATAACGACCTCACTGTGAACTCACTGGAATGATGGGAATTGGATTGGGGGAATCGTCCCCAAGTGGCATGAAAATTCAGGTATACTCAGGTTAGTGAATTGCGTATTATCATACTCAAGCCAGATTTGTGGAAGGGGAACCTGATGGCCCAGAATTGGAAGCTCGTGCATGCACAAGCATGCTGGTGCATCAAACAAGCAGAGCACTGTTTGACAATCTTGCATGCTCAGGTATGTATATATATATATATATATTATAGGTGTACAGAAATGATATATGTATCTTATTCTCTTCAATTTCCTGAGATTCTCCAGCTACTTTGAGAAGAATCTTCTTCGGGTTTCCGGAGAATTTCTGGCCCAAGCGATCCGCTCCACAGATCCCATGGAAGTTCCCAAAGAGATGAAGGCTTGGCGGGCCCATGCCTATGGCGCTGAGGGAAATCCTGCGGACACCATTGGCAAGATGACCCTGGATACGGTGGGGCCGGGGGGATGGGGGGATTGGGGGGTTGGAGTTGGATAGCCAGCTGAAACCGATGGATGGAAAAATCTGAGAATTTGGCTGCAAAGCAATGGATTTTTGATGATCATGACACGGAGTTGCTCGTCATGTTTGGGACGCATTGGCAATCAGTTTTTTTGTCATGCCATATCTGCTGTATTGATCCAGGAGAAATTGGAGTGGATAGTATCACATTTCTGGTCGAATTTCAGTATACGACTTGCTGACCCATACCCAGGGCTTCAGACAAAATTGGGATGGCCACAGCTCACACTTTCAGCTTCGACACTGGAATCAGATGCTTTTTCATATTTTGGATCTCCACTGTGTCCAGCCAAACTGACCACCAATTTTGGAGCTTTAAACTTTTGGGGATTGACCAAAACCTATTATTGCCAAAGTTGGAGTAATAACCATCCATTAACCAGCTATTTCGGGTACCTAGGGTGCCAGGGTTTTCACCCATAACCATATACTGTATGTTTGCTGGCTATATTTGGTTGGTTATCATATCTTTGCCGACAACCAAATCCAAGTCTGGGTTGTCAACTTACCACAGGGCCATATGTGTATGGCCTGTCTGTGGGTCCTTGATCCATTCAGCCCACAATTTTGAAACAATCCCCATCTATGTCTGGAAAACAGCTGCTCGAGAATTGAGTCAAACAAAAAGATAACACAACACTCTCGCTGTGTTTCATGCTTAAATTCCGTGTGTATTCTGCAATCCCATGGATTTCCTCTAAACAATCCCTTGAAACCCATCCATTTGCTCCAGATTCCAGTGCCCGAGCCTAAGAAGGGCCAAGTCTTGGTGCGGCTCGGTTGAAGGGGGGAGATTGGCTGCTGAAACGGTTAAAGAATGCAAGGTTGGAGCACCCCTGGTGCTTTGTCTTAGTTGCTTCAGGATGGGTTTATACAGCATTGAACCAGTTTAAATCCTCCATTTTTTTCGGGGTGATATATATATATATATACCCATGTTTGTTGGCTAACTCCACATACACCTTCCCATCTTTGCAAAACTGGACAACCTGACAAATAGCGGACTGGAATCACGATGTTAGCTATACAAGTAAGTGGCCAAGGATGGCAGCTAAAGGCTTTCCATACATCCTGCGGTAAGATTGGATCCATCTCTGATTTCAGTCTTCAGTTCGGGTCAGAAATCTGAAATCCAATAGTGAATCCTCATCCAATTTCAGCAGAAGACTGGAGTGATTTAGGATTTTGACCCACACATTTACATCGCCGAGGTTTTGAACATATTTTAACATCCAAACAGCACACAGACCTGTTTTGAGCATCACCTTTTTACTGCGATTTGGATACCAGGCTCCACTGCCCAGGAAAGTGGAGCTGGCTGCAGTGAACCCCATCGATTGGAAGTTGTTCAGTGGAGGCCTCCACGGGATTTGCCCCGTGCCATGGCTGCCGTGGCCATGGGAAATCCGAACAAAAATGCCCTCATGGCAGAGAACGGCGTATTTGTTCCAAGAGGTAATTTTGGGGTTTCCCATTTTTTGTGGGACGCACCGTTTTTTTGTTATCTGGTGAGCCCAATTCATTTTACATTTTTGTTGAACTTAATCCCCGAAATGATCCTTTGTTGGGAAAGTTGGCTTACTTGTGGATTGCTCACATTTCTAGGTTTACCGCATTTGCAACAGCTGTCCCATTTTGGGTCTGCCCTATCCCCATGGTCCTCACCCTTGGTGGAAGACATCCATTGACTATCAAAGACATTCTCAATTCCTCCCAGGCTTCAGGTCTGTTCCCTTTGTCCTCCCTTGGAGCCATATGTGCCACCGTTGAAACATGGGTTGTTTTCCCACTGGGGCTTGATCATCAATCCATCAATTACTAGGGGTTTACATCCCCAATCTATCTATATCTATCTCTATCTCTACCTCTACCTCTATCTCTATCTATCCATCCATCCATCTATCTATCCATCCATCTATCTATCTAGCTATCTATCCATCTATCTATCCATCTATCTATCTATCCATCTATCGATCCATCTATCCATCTATCCATCTGTCTGTCTGTCTATCTATCTACCTACCTATCTATCTATCTATCTACCTATCTATCTATCTATCTACCTACCTATCTATCTATCTATCTATCTATCTATCTATCTATATATATATATATATCTATATATCTATCTGTCTGCCTATCTATCTATCTATCTATCTATCTATCTTTCTATCTGGGCAGATATATTTATTATAAGGATTCCCCTTCTTAATCCCATGTTTTGACCCTTGCACAGATTATGGGTCTGGGTCAAGACCTGGGGAACAAAGTTATTGTCATTTGGACTTGTCACTTAGTGCAAGTCATGCACTTTTTGGTTCGTGATCACCGTTTTTTCCTATCCTTGGAAACCCCACTTAAATTTCTTGGGTGTGATCAGGTTTGATGGCAATTTCTGGTGGACCATCCCAGTTTTAAGGCACTCCTCCTGTTTTTCTAGTACCATTTCCAGGTTTTTCTATGTTGATTGGTTTCCTAAAATTGATGGTTGCGTCAAGCAATCCCATTTCGATCCATGTTCGGGGCACCCCGAGTTGACCAGCAGCCAAATGGATAGCACCTGGCTACCCAATACATCCCAGTTGTTTGAGGGGTTATAACCCATTTACTAACCCATTTTCAGGACATTTTGTGTTTCTTGTGGCATCTGAAAATGAAATACCACCAAATCCATCCAAATGCCATGTTTCAGAACTTCATATTTCCCTATTCAAATGCTGCAAATCGGGGGTACACATACCAAATTTAGGATTACAACCAACTCACAAATTATATCATATCATGATATTATATAATATCATGATATTATATCATATCATCATATCATGATATTGTATCACATCGCAAAATAATAGATCCCCATAAAAAAAACTCTATGATCTTCCTATCCAAAAATTAGCACTACCAGTTCTATCCCCAGTTCTATCACCATAGCTTCGCCCTTGAGGTATCCTTTCCCTACGTTCCAGGCTTCGATCTCTCAGGCACCGTGGCCAAACTGGGCGAGGGTGTCACCGACTTGGCAGTGGGCGACGAGGCAGGGCGACTTTTTCGGTGAGGTGGGCCCCAGGTGGGCAAGGTGAGGTTTTGCCCCTTGTAAATGGTGAAAATTATAGTCAGGAAAAAAAACACGGAGGTTTTGACCTACACAAAAAAACAATTGAATTGTTATATATATATATATATGTATTTTTTTCAGAACATCATTGTTTTGATTTGTTTCGCCTCCTTTTTTGATAAAACATGTTTTGGAAGATGATTTTCCTACTGGAAGTAGCAGCATTGAAATAGGATCCATGTGCAGTTTCAGAGGCCGGATGGTCACCGCGATTTCAAAAATAGATGATTTTGATTTGAAGCTGGCTATCCCCATTAAAATGCTTGGTTTACCGTGGCTTAAACCCTATTTTTTTTTGCTGGTGGCGATTAATCGGCCGGGTCTTGAAGGTCGGTGTACGGCTTGGCAGGTCGTTGTGGATCTGGGCCTCTGTGAGACCTGCTGCACGGACAGCCCCTGCGGCCCGGCGGGCGCCTTCGCAGAGTATGCGGTGGCGCTGGCAGACACCGTGGCGAAGAGGGATGGGTTGAGTTCCAAGGACGTGGTGGGGCTTCCCCTTGCAGGCGGAAAGCGGGGAAAATGTGGGGGAATCCCCACTGCCATTGGCTGGCGCTTTCCTGAGGTAGAGAAAAATCAGAATAGACATGAATAGAAATGAATGGACTATAAGTAGACCATGAAAGGATGAAAGGATGGATGCTTGGTGTTCCCCAAAGTTTGGCCTCTTGTTGGGGGCGGTAGCACACGTGCGCACACGTGGAGATCATTTCCTCTTGCTGTGGCCGATCAAGTGATCACCTCCATCGGCCCTTCATTCCTCCATAGATGTCCTCTTCCCACTGGTTGATGAAGTATTGGAGGGGCAACCCACCTCCATTTTTTAGACAACGGAGATGAATGTAGGTTTAAATTATGATCAAGCAGTTGTAGATAGACCCATCGCCAGGCGCTCCATATGTGAGTCTGTCCTTTGATCCACGGCATCATTGGAATCCCTTGATCGAAGCCATACAAGCCAACTGAAGTACTTGGGTCAAAATGGGCAACAATTCAGTCCAAACCCAAACTGGCAAAAGTTCCGAAACTGGAATGATGAAACACCTTCAAGCACCCCTTAAAAAGACATCCAAAAGTTTCAAACGCATTAAGCGAGTTCAAAAACAACATCCAAAAACTGAAGAACAGTTCCCAACACATCTAAAAACTACTAGAAACAACATCACCCAAACCATCCCCCCAAAAAATGGCAGGCCTCACCTCCTACCAAGCCATTTTTACCGGTGCGGCTCGCGACTTCAGCGGGGCAGAGCTCGGAAAGTTGGAAGCCGGGCAGAAGCTGCTTGTGCTGGGCGGCGCAGCTGCCACAGGGGCCATTGTGGCTTGGAAGAAAGGAACAGTGCCAGGAGGCGGGGATCTTCAAGCGCACAAGGGAATTCGAGGGAGGATTTTCAACCGTGAAACATGGGGAGTTTGAGCATCGAACATGGTTTTTTTAAGCATCAACCATGGGGATTTAACATAGATCAACCATCAAAAATGGGGATTCACTCAGAACAAATGGAAACAAATGGGGATTTCAAGCAGTAATCATGAGATTAAAGATAAAGCACCATCAAAAATCGGATTCCATGATTTCAAGCATTAACCATGGGGTTTAAGATAAATCACCATCAAAAATCGCATTCGATCATGACAAATGGGGATTTAAGCATCAACATGTGGATTTGATCTATGCGATTGGGTTTTGATGACAATAAAGGAGGTTGAACTTTGGGATTTACCCCAAATCTTCTGGTTGTTTCGTGAGGATATTTCATCATGATACTAGACGACCAACGATATGAAATATGGGTTTGTCAAGAAATGGGCTATGCCCAACTCACCATGCATGAATGGGGTGGGAACACGATCATGAAAATCCATAGAGGTAGATTTTTTTCTTGGGGTTAGGGGATGGTGATACGTGTTGATTTCGAGATGTTTATGGGTGTAGTCATTTCGATTTTGAACATGAGGGTGATGAAAATCAAGTTTTCCCATGACGCAACCCATCACTGAGGCAATTCAGTTGGCCAAGAGCGCAGGCGCCTATGTGGCCACCACCGCCAGCCCCAACAAGACGCCTGAGGGAATTAGCAAGATTGACTACATGAAGCAGTTGGGTGCGGATGAGGTGATCAACTACAAAGAAGCCGACTGGGCTGAGGCTCGGGGAAGACCTTGTAGAATGAACAGATTCACAGATAGAATGAATGGGTTGAATACGTTGAAGTTGGAGGGATATTTAAGAAAGTTCCCACCAGTTGTTGCAGTGTTGGACTACTTTTTGGGTGTGCTTGCTTAAAGGCTTCCTGCGAGTGAATTCTGGGATATCCTGGGTATCCGTTGAATGACTTGAAGTTCAATTGGAGAAACCAGCCTGTGGGCTGTCTCTTTTTTTGGGGAGAGATTCAGATATTTCTGCATCGTTCTTGTCTACCGTCCAGCACCCACTCTACACAACGCTTGTTGGTTGTAGTTATACTTCTCATCACTTTGTTTCCACCCCAAAATTCTGTCAGTTCTATCCCGTCAATCAACAGTATCTTCCATCAAAATCCACGGTTCATTGGTCAAATCGCCCCATTTTTCCCTCGACCGATTCGTTCGTCGTTGTCAGGCCCTTGCAGGAAAGGACTACGACCTGATCTACGACTGCGTGGGAACGCCGGAGGACTGGCCCAAGGCCGCGAAGGTTTTGAAGAAAGGAGGCAGATGGAGGGCTGAGGCCTTTTCCAAGCTGGGAATGGAAAATCCATGTTTTTTTTTGGACAACCAGTTGTTCATGGATGCTTTTTGTGGATTTTTATGGTGGATTTTCCTTTGCCGCGTGAGATCTTTGGAAAGACTCTAGGATTTTGTGAAGATGTAGAGACTTGTGGACACCCTGCGGCTTTTGGGATCTCACAGCGTCCTTGTAGCTTCCATTGTTGATGGTAGGTGGTGATATTCAGAGCAAATATCAGTAACCACCCATAGTAGCCATCAAGAATTCTGGAAATGTAGAAATTGGATAAAAGATGGGGACTCCAATCGCCCATCAGTGACTCCTTTGTTGGGTCTTCGGTGAAGGCAACTTTGTGACGATCGCCAACTTCGGCGAGGCGAAGAGTACAGAGGATCACAGCTTCAAGACGCTTGGGATTGATGGGGATCGGCTGGTGATGTTGCTATCCAGTGGTGAAGGGAGAGGTTTGGAGGCATCGGCTGGGATCATGGATTTATCTTACTATCCAGTGCTAAATGGTGGGAGAGGTTTGGAGGCTATCCATCTTCCCTATGAGATGGGAAGCCAAGGAGCTACGAATTGAGTTTTCCGAAAAACCCAAAGGATCCGGTGGAGTCAATGGGCAAAGACGGGGAGTTCAAGCGAACAAAACAAATGGCGTTTTCACCAAATATGGGAACGTACACTTGTCAAGGGACCGATTTTTAGCCACGTAAAAAAAAGTTTAGCCATAAAAAAATCCTAGCCTTGAAATAAGCCTTAGCCTGTTAAAAGATATCTTTAGCGTTGAAATCTGTTGATGTATTGACCGTGAAAAATAAAAACAAAGATTCTACTGAAACAATCTAAAAAAAATAAACACACTTTTTCGAATCTTTTCAAAACAATCTATTGAAAAAAGGCCACAAACTCGATATGGTCTATTGAAAAAAGGTCTGGTTTCGATACAATCTATTGAAAACTGAGGTTCCTGATACAAGCTATTGAAAATTGAGCCAGGTTTCGATACAATCTATTGAAAAAAGGCCCGGATTCGACACAATCTCAATCTAGTCAGGGCTTGATTGGCAGACCTTCCTTTGCAAACTTGAACTCATGAACGAAGAGTTGATTTCCTGGCACGAGCCATTTGCCAAAATATCAAGAATCTTTTCTGTTGCCTCCTTGATATTCGCATCAATGAGTGAAACGTTGCTGTAACTCAAACGTGCCAGTGATTCATATCTTGATTATGAAACAAAGCAATGTAGATGGCAGTCCGTGACATGGCATTGCGGAAAGAAGCGCGCCAACGAGGCGACTTGCTTCTCCATTGCGTCAACTCAAACGCTGTCTTCCATCCTCGGATAGAAGACAGCGTGCAACATAGGCGGGACAGACCAGCTGACAAGTTTTGATACATTTTCTGGCACTCCAATATCTATCTCGGTGAAAACGCCTTCATTAAGGCCGATGGGAATAGGAGAGTCATGCCATATTGGAATCGGATGATGTCTATACACCGTTTCAGAACAGTAACCAAAGCACTGCTGAATTGCAGATGCCTTGGATGCACTTCACGTTCTTTATTGCCGAGTGCTCTCTGCAGAATTTGGGTCGCAAGGCGATTCCTTCCTAATGGCGATCTTAGAACTGATTAAGAGCCGCTTTGCCTTGAAGAAAGCGAACTGCGACTGCGATCACAATTTGTTTCAGTTTTGCTACGATTCCTCGATTGGCGTGGCAGACATCTTGAGCTTCTTGCACAATGCGTTTGAAGTTAGTGATGTGGCAGGCGGTTCTGCTGTCGACCTTTCCTTGCGACCGGCTTCCCAGCATGTGACTCTCACAGACATTTGCTTTGTGTGCCCAAGCTGCAACTCATACTACATGGATCTGGTGGCGCATTTCTCCTACAGCGAGAGGCCATATGGCAAGCTGTTGAGGATCAGCAAGTGCCATTGCAGGATGTGTTCGGCCCACTCAGCCGACAGTCAATCCACATCGCAGCTTCCATCGCAGTTGGGCATGACAGCAGTGTCATCACTGTCCCGATGCAGCAGACGGTCGCGAGTTTGTTGCTGGCCAAGCGCAAAGTTCAAATCCAATTTCATTTCGAAGTTGAAGGACATCAGTTCTGGCTCCGAGTCAGCGGAGAAAAGCGAGTAGCAACGCAAATTGTGCAGTTCTGGCAGCACGTCATTCCGGTGCTCTACTTATCTTGAATTGGAGTGGAGATATCAACCACCGATGACACTGGATGTTGGATTCTGCTTTTTTCGGGAGATGTCTAGTTCCAAGAGACGAGTTGGCCTTGATTCTCATTACGTGTGGTGTGCGGCGGCTCCTCGCCACTGTCGCCCATCCGCCCATGTTGCCTGTGAAGCTCCTATGGATGTCTCGGCCTCTGTACGCTGGAATGCTTCATTCAAAGTTTTCCATCGAAACAAGTCTTGATATTGTTTCCATTGTTGCTGGCCGCTATGTAGGAATGTGCCCGTGGGAATCATGGATACTTCGGGACATATGCTACCTCGAAACAAGATCCTCGAAACATGCGCCTTGCATGGGCCTTTGATATTGGCGTGGAATCCATAAGCACACGATTGGGCCCAATTGCGCTCAATGCAGATGGCATTTCTGAGTTTTTGACATTCCGAAAGAAAAAGTGCGCACTGCGCAGCAAGTGTATATTTCCCCCTGCATCGCAGCTGGTTTGATGCGTTGTGAAATGCTTGTGGCAAGTTCTTACTTTTGAAACCTGTAGTATGTGGAATTGAAATCCATGCATCCACTTGAAAGGCGACCTGGTGCAAGGCAGTGCAGGCCGGTCTCACTCGCATTTGTTGCTTCTTGGTCCGTGTTGTCTCCTATATGTATTTGCATGGCTTTAGTTCTCATCCATGGATACCAATGGAACATCAACGATCCAACATTGTCTTCAGACTTCAACACAAGTCCCTTCAAAATCTTCAAAGGCATTCACCAGTAGAAACACCAAATTGGAAACCGAGTTATCTTGAAATTCTTATCCTTGAACCTTTTCAGTTCAGCTGTATTGAAAGTCGGGCAGCGTCAGATTGCTTGGCTAGAGCCAGGGCAGGAATGTCTTGACTCTACCTTGCAGAAGCGCATCTGTCTTTCGAGGAAGATGTTCCTGTTCCTGTGTTTTGTTGTTTTGAGGTCAAGGAGTGGAACTGTTGGCACGTTTCACTGCTCCAGAACTTGCAGTTCTGCCAAACGGACATTTTTCTGCTGCTGGCTATGCCGCTTTTTTTTCTTCCTTTTCCAGTTGGTCAACTGTTGTTAATAGGATTCTATTAAGTTGATCCTTCGGCAGGGGTATTGCTGCTCGCCGATGGGGCGTTTTCAGATGATCTAGCTTACATCCCGCTGGCATCCAGTCATGTCAGCAGTCAAGCCAGCTTCAATGTGCTATGAGGTGCAGGAACTGGAAGACTTCTGCAAACTGAAAGAATCTGAAGCCGACTTGGACCGGGAAGAGTTGCACCTATCATAGATGGAGGCCTCAAAGTCTTATGGCGTTCGATCAGGAAGGACGACTTCAGTCTAGTGTTTACACACCTGGGCGTCCTCTACAGGGTAGCACAGGCCATCATGGCATCACACAACGAGTGCTTCAAACTGATTGGTCCGGAGATGTGGTGTGGTCTCAGTACCATTTTGGAGTGGTGGGCCTCCCGCTCTACCATCGACATGGCGATTGCGATAGTGGGCAAACAGCCAGCCGCTGGAGGTTGTGCGCGCCCATCACTTTCGTCATTGGAGCCTGGGAAGACGCACCGAACATCAACCTAATGTTCATTTGGTCATTTGCCTCCGTCATCTTTTGACCGTCTCTGGCCTCAAGCATCCAACGCCATATCCCAGATTTTGGGTGACTGGAGCTCGAGCCTACGGAAAGCAAGGGTTGGAGTGACTTCGAACCTCATCAACGACCTTGAGCACATTTCCTGCAGAATCGAGCGGCGAGACGATTTGCCCTGGTCGAAGTCACATGCCCATCGTCCTTTGAGGATCGCAGCCTTTTGTCCTCATGGTGCAGTGGTGGCAGTTTGCTGGAAGTATTTATTGGATGAGGGCTCAGCAGAGTTCACGAAATAAATGAAAGAAAACGTCATGAGGCACATCGCACTTGGCGCAAGGACTGGAGCCTTGCAAGCAGCCGATCATGACCTTTGGATCCCCAAATTCTGGTCCGGATCTTCATCGCTGGCGCGCTCTGGAAACAGTTGCTCTCAACAGGGAGCAGAACTGATGATCAAGACCATCAAAGAAACCGCCAAACGAAAGAACGAAACAAAATCGGAGAAAGGAGTTCTTGAATTCATTGGAAAGACGGTACCAAATAGCTTCAACTACAGAAACAGAGAACCATGGCTTCATCGGAGATAGTCAAGAACTCCACTTGCCCAATCTGAAAGTGAAGGAGTACAGCCCTGATATTTTGACTGGGAACGGGCGCTCTTGGAAGTGCCTGAAGGACCAACGGTGGTACCCATCAGCGCATCAGGTGCACAGCCACAGCGCCCAATGTGATCACAAGAGCACCTTCCAGAACGTGTCAGGCAATCTGTACATTCTCAAGACTTTCTGGTGCGCAAAGTCCGAATACCGTGTTTCCATATCAGAAGCGGTTGAGATGGCGGCTTTG
The DNA here is from genome assembly GCA_003297045.1 of Symbiodinium sp. clade C Y103. Lineage (NCBI taxonomy): Eukaryota > Dinophyceae > Suessiales > Symbiodiniaceae > Cladocopium > Cladocopium sp. clade C. The sequence continues at coordinate 33,028 of BGPT01000320.1, read as the reverse complement.
CTGAACCCTCGGAGCTTTGAGGAGGCTAGGGAGAGCCTGCGACAGTGCCGAGTCCTCGTGAACGAGAAACTGGATCACGACAGGATGACGCACTTCCTGCAAGATTTGTGCGCAGTGTACAGCCAGAAGCGCACTTGTTCTTGTCAGCTCTTCCGAGAGACTTCGGAGTGTGGGCATGTTGCTGCAGTTGCAGTTCACCTCGATGATGGCTTCTTGCCGCAGAAATTGCCGCGAAAAGCCAAGCCTGCACTGACGAAAAGAAAGCGCGGGCGTCCAAGCGGATGGGAGAAGCCTGGAGACGACAGCGATGATGCCCGGCCGAACAAGCATGCAATTTTCGCGATTCCATCAGCATGCCTTAAGTTATTGAAATCTGACATATCATTATAAACAATATTGAGGGAGGCTTTTCACCAGAGGTATATTTTTGCAGAAGCATCCACATCAATCTGAGGAAGATGAGACTGTCGCAGGTGTTGCAGCACAGCCTGTGCCACCGGTTTTTCATGTGCCTCCGAAGTTTCGAGAAGATGTTGCCAAGCGCTTTTTCGCAGCCACAGATTCTTCAAAGAGGTGTCTTGCTTCTGATTTTTGTTCTTCCCTGGACCCCCCTTTGGTACACAAAAACTTGTACTTCAAGATTCTGAGACATTTTAGCTCCTGAAGACGTTTTGTCCAATAGAAAAAAATCAAGATCCGGGCCAACGGAAGCATCTCGCTGCGCCAAAGGGACAGTTTCGCTATCGCCTTCCATGCCAGAGAGTTGCCCGGCACGGTGAGCCACGTTGCCGTCTTCCATCACAAGGGGTCGCAGGAGTCAGGATTGGAGATGACCGAAACAGGTCGCAGAAAGTTGAGCAAGTACCTCTGCAGCAACCGCAAATTGGCGGTGCTGGGCGTTGTGGTTTCCCATCACAGAGCCTCTTGCAGCCCGAATCTCACCGACGTGAAATTCTTGCTAATTTAATTTAGCATTTATTTTTTATTTCGCGCAAAAAGAGATCTGAGTCCATTTCCTTTGTTGTGAAGAATGTTGAATTGTCGGCAACCTGCACGAGGTCGTTATATACGGCATATAGAATTAATTGGCGCGTAACCAAATGCATAGGACATAAATGGTTGTTTGGTTGATGCTTTCATCCCTGTGCCATGCTCCATCTTCATGTTCTGGGGGTCTCACCTAGTAGATGGTAAATATGACGGATGCACATAGATCGAAACCTGAATGTTTCGTCGAGAAGATTGTTCCTAGGCTCTGGACGCTTTGGCAATCAATCTGTGCATCAATGATGCTTCTCATCGTGTGGAAGGCAGGTGTCGAACCCACGAACGGGGTTGAAGCTTGGACGCTGGACAACGACGCAGCAGAGAAGCTGCGCCAGCTTGGCGGAGGTGATCGCCTCAATTCGGCGCCTTGGCCTTTTGAGACATCGTTATTGTCCGAACAGAACAAAATGGACGTACTGGCTTCTTTTTTCCCTTGCATCCTTACTCCGTCACAGAAAACCCACTGCCAGGACTATCATGAAGGAAACGACTTTCTGACGACCGTGGGGCTGCGAGAGGCCGGCGACCCAGTTGCACTCCATGTTCATGGAGCCTTAGTCGGAGCTGCAGAACCGAAGTCCGATGGCAGCAAACGGCGCAGGCCGCACTATGAAGAAGTCGAATGCCAACAACTGTTGGAGTATCTCCAGGCAGAGCCCAAGCGTTTGTCGAAGAAATGCCTTCCTGTGCAGCAGTGGCTGCAAAATGCACCCCTGCGCCCTGGTGCGAGGACTTTGGCCGATGTCAACGCACAGATGACAAGTGCCCTAGAGTCTTTGCAAAAGGCAAAGAAGATCAAACTTCATCGTGGAGGCAATCGTTCAGACCTTCACTCGTGGACAGTTGAAATTCTGTCGTCATAGTGTTGTGCCACAGCGTGCGAACGATCGGTTATTCGCAGCGCGCTGAGCTAGAAACAAATGGGAGCTTCACGCTGCGTGCCGCATGAATCGTAGGCTTCACATGAAAGTAGCTCGACGCAAAGGAAAAGCATTGATTTGTACATCCAATATTGTATTCAGATGAGTGAACGGATATGGTTTCAAAGATCTCGGTATATTTTACCCGCAAACATTCCCATCCTCCTGGTCTCGAGGTCTTCCAATGACTAACTGTTGGCACATCGTTGATTTGAAGGCCTGCTCTGACTATACAGCAGTCCGGATGGAAAATAGAACCACGCGGGAAAACCTATGCCGCGAGCAAAGAATAAGGCAACTAAATTCAATCATACCAATGGTTGTTTTTTCTTTTTCTAGTTTTCTTAATTTTACCTAACACTTTTCCTAGAGCTTCCATTGAGCATTGTTATTTGCTCGAGGTCTTCTGGTGCTCGTTTCTGGGAAAAGTGTTCGAATGATAAATTTGTGTTCGAAGTTTGGGGTATATCAATCCTTCATAATTCCACCTAAAAGCCATGGGCTACTATTGGATCTCTTTATGATGGTATCCCTTATAGGGGGTTTTGGGGTAACAGCTTCTAGTATGCCCCCCTGCCTCTTGAACCCTGACCTTTGCCGCACCAATCAGAAAGATGCGCAGGCTTGCGCGATACACACTCTTCGGTTTTCCTCTTGGCGAACCATTCTGTTGCGTCGGGGTTCTCAGCTGCACAGGCTGTGGGGCCTAGGTCTGTATTTGACGGGCGCGATCCCATTCCCTTCTATGACTATGAGACAGCAACACGCGGGATAGGGTTCTGTAACAAAGCCTATCCGAGTGTAGGCAATGTCTTGCTGTGCGTGATACTTGTCCTATCATGTCCTCATCAGCCCAGCAGCTCGGGCCTCAATGGAGGGAGAGTAGGCTGAACAAAAACTGGATTCGTTCTGATTGGTTCCCAAGTTCCAAGGTTCCTAAGTTCCACTCCTTGGCTAGTTTCATGCGAATGCACATTTGAACTCGATGTGCGTGAGCCTTTTTTGGGATCGATAGTGGTTGCAGATGTATGAACATTGATTCTCATGAAAAATGGTTCCTATCATCATTCCAGACCATCATCCCACCGAATTGTACGAACATCATAGAATCTGCCAACGCTAAAAATCATCATGCCATCCCAAACATAGCATTCCGAGAGCGATGAAACAGATGCCTGGTATCCTTTTTCAACATAGCTTTGCATCGCCGACTCATCCATCGACTCATGCTCTGTGCCGGTGCCGCCTGGATATTGCATTGTTTGTGCTACGTGGCAGACTTCAACAATGGCCGCAGCAGGATTGTTCCATGGGGTCCTGCTGCGCAGTGATGGTGAGGCTGTGGCTTTCGGAGACAACTCCAAAGGGCAATGCAACATTCCACCTCTTTAGGATGGCTATTGACGTACATTCAAGCGTCAGCGAACCTCTTCAACACTGTGCTGCTGAGGAGCGATGGACATTGCGTTGCCTGCGGACATTATTTTACGGGTGTGCCATGCAAAGTTCCGACTTTGGCGCCAGGTTTGACTTATACTTCGATGTCTGCAGGCTCAAAGGACACAGTGTTTCTTAGAAGTGATGGCCGTGCTATGGCAGATGGAATATGCGTGATACCCGACTTAGAACAGAGCACAGCTTTTGTTCAGGTGTCTGCTTCTTCTCACACGTTGTTTCTGAGAAGTGATGGTGAGGTTATGGCCACAGGGCCCAACTCTGCTGGACAATGTAATGTGCCACCTCTACCGCATGGGTTGAAGCACATAGACATTGCAGCAGGGGCTCGACATTCTGTGCTGCTCCGGTGATGGCTGTGCAATTGCTTTTGCCTTAACTCCAACGGTCAATGCAACATCCCTCCACTGGAACCAAGCGAGCACTACGCAGGAGTGTCTGCCGGTCGTGATCACACAGTCCTTGTTCGAAGCGATGGCACTGCTGTCGCCTGCGGAAACAAGGTTAAGGGAGGGAAATGACATCCCTTCAGTTTCCATGGGACAAAGGTACATTTCAGCCTTCGCAGGCATGATGTGCACCGTGCTTCTCTGCAGTGATGGTGCAGCAATCTTGTGCGGTTCCGAAGACGAACAACATCCCTTTGGCAGTGAAGCCACATGCATCAACCAGCTAAACCTGCCTCCCCTAAGTAAAGGTCTCCGATATGTTGCGGAAGCTGCACGCAACAAAGACATGGTGTTCCAGCTTGGTGTGGATCGCTCTGGTGATGCACTTTCGTTGACGCTGTCAACCTTATCAGGCTGTAAAACGCTTCAACTCACAGTCAGCGAAAGATCTTGCTTGGGACACACAGCGGCAAATAGCATTCAAACTTGAATGCGATCTTCAGAACCTACGGGTAATTACAGCACAAGGGCACTTGTTGGCTAGCATCTGCTATCGAAATCCAGGCACTGCAATTTTGGAAGCTTTACAAATTGGCCAATCAGTTGCCAATTCAAGTGTTCTTTAGATCCAAGAACTCGTTTTGGCAGTAGAGAAAAGAAAGCAGCAACATGCGCCTTGCAGTGAGAGCCAAGCCGAACTTCATTGGCATATCCGCAAGGCCGAGTTGCAAGATTAGGAAATCAGTCCCTCTGTGAGGTCTACCAGGACACAGGACACGGGGGAATGAGGAAATGTGCAATTTGAAAAGCATGAGACTGTCTGACTAAAGCCTAGAATGAAAAAAATACAAATGAAGAAAGAAATGATGGAGATTGACAGGTGTATGACGTGGCAGGAAAAAAGTAACTGAATTTCAAGAAATAATGGAAATATACAGATCTATGACGTGGCTAAGCTTTTTCAAAGCTAAATGTTTTTTCGTGGAAAAAAGTATGGGGCTAAGAACGCATGGAAATTTTACGTGGCTAAGAAAGCCGGCCCACTTGTCAATCATTAAGATTTGGGTGAGGACCCCAATAAGGAAGCAGCCATGGCCACAACAAATATAGGACAATGGATGGGTTCAATTTGGACGATGGATGGCATGTTCTTTCTTTGGAGGTGCACAAAAAACTCATTCCCGAAAGATCCCTCTCTCTCTCTCTCTATAAAATACCTTGACACGTCACCAATTCTTCTATGGCAAATCCATTTTGAACCACAGCTACACTTATGCCATTTGGATTCTACACACCTTGAAGAATCATGAGGCTCTTATCCGGTTTCCGACGCTTTGCGGCCCGGTGCTGAGGGTATTTTTGATTAAGTCCAACACTGATGACCTCAACAAGCTGATTGCGTTGGTGAAAGCTGGAGACTTGGCCCCTGGGTTTTGGGGTGCTTCATTTAGGGCATACCCAAATAGCTGGCCTACTAGGATATTGAACCAAACATTTGGGCGATAGGAATCCCAAGAGCTGGGTGTCCTGGTTCATGATGTGCGTGGGTTGAGGTATCCTAATAAGGGCTAGATCTTTTGTGGGACATGGTACCCACTGCTATCAAAACTAGAAGTTTATCTGGGTCAACTTTCGCTGGTGAGGTCAACTGGCTTGATGTGAATCCTAAGGTGATGTCATCCATGGTGATGGCAAAGATTGGTTGCTAGGCCATCCTTTTGGTCCATCGGTGCCATACGGTCTGATACCACCAGTGACCAAGGATGACATACACCCAGCAGCTGGTGCAGTTTCTGGCAGCTTTTGTTTGCTGTTACTCCAAAAACCCCTGGATCAAACAGCCTCTGGGGTTCCTTGTATCAGGAAAGCTGAAGGTGCCCGTGGACAGCATCGTCCCCTTCAGCGACGTGCAGGTGGGCGTTTTTTTAACACATCACTGCGACGTCAACTGGAAAGGATGGTTAGTAAGGATTAGTATCCTCAAATTTGGCCGGGTTCTCAACAGTTGGTCTCCCCCAAATTCTTGGACCTTATAGATCTTAATGCCACAAACTGGTGTCGTTGAATTCTCCCTGGATTGATTCGGGTTGACTTTGACCCAGCTTCGCTTGCGCGGAATGCGATGAATGTTGGAGGCGGTGCTGAGCAAGAGCATGGGCTGGGCTTCGGCCGGAAAGCTGGTCATCCAGGTTGCCTGAGCATCACCGAAGCCAAAGCTGGGGTGAGACCGAGGGTGTGAACTTGTGAAATTTGGAGGTGGATCAAAAACCTTCGGACCCCAAGGATTGGAAAACATCAAGAAACAACTTTCAACCAGTTTTTTTTTTGAGGAATCCTCGTTTTTTTTTAGATGGGGCTCAACGTTTGATCCATTCCATGTCCAAACATCTTGATTTTCAGATTTGGACCTTTTGAATGCTGCAAGCGACGGGGGGCCGTTAGTTGGATGGACCCAACAACAATACGTCGCGCCGCAGTACCTTTACAGAGACCGTTGAAAGCTGTCAAAAAAAAATCAGGACGTTGCCGCGGGCATTGGTGTGTTCATGGAACATCAAGTCCCGCTCACAGAGACATAGCAGTGTGAGTCCAAGCAAATACTAGTGTATCATATATTCCATAGGTTTCTTCATCAAAAGTATGCTGAAGGAATCGCCAATGTCTCCCTACCAAAGGGTCATGTCGTACAATTCAAGCAACGCGCGATACGCTGAGGTTCTTTCAATGCTGCACGTGCAGCCGCTGGGGAACCAAAAGTGCACGATCTCTGAACAGACCGAATTGTAAAGATGAGGCTTTGAAAACAAACTCTGATTTCCCTTCACACTAAATGACAAGTTTTTTCCAAGTATTTGTACATGGCAAAGGTGCTGGCGCTCACACCTTTTCCGGATTCTTATCAATGGTAGTGACTTAGAGGTGGATAAAAACAGCATTATTCTTAGATTGCTTCGAATGATGATGATGATGATGATGATGATGATGATGATGATGATGATGATGATGATCGTAAATATCACTAGTATGATCATGATACTTTATAATGATTATATATATATATATAATAATGACGACTGGCTTTGGTTCCTTCGGTTGCGGTAAACAAAATCCTTTCGGGACTTGGTCGTTGCAGGGCCGCCGTGCCGGGCTGGGCAGCATGGGGGCAGATGCCCAGGCCATGCATGGTGGGTGCTGTTCGTAGTGGTTTGAAATCCCTTCCCCAACATCCAATCCCCTTGTGGAAACCGTGGTTTATCATGGTTTATCATGGCACATTTATAAACATTATTTTATATCATGCTTTATCACTGAATCGGATGTTGGGGGATGTTGGGGGATGTTGGGGGATGTTGGGGTATGTCGGGGTATGTTGGGGGATGTTGGGTCCAACCCCCTCGATTTTAGTGATCAGTGTCAGACTCTGACATGGTGCCAGCTTAGAAGATGATCCCAACCCTGCTCAGGTTGCCCTGAAATTGTGTGGAGAATTGTTTGTTCGAAATGGTACCATGTCAACCACACCCAAATCAATGACATGTTATAGATTACTAATGGGTCCCAGGTGCGTTTGTATCAACCAATATGAGTGAGTAAATTCGCTTTTTAGTTGGTCGATCAGTTGGTGTACGCAGTGTATACTATATATTGATATTGTACGTACATATATATATATATACATACATACACATATACATATTGACTAACTATGTATAAATCCAAGTTATTCATATCAACAAAGATGGCGGTTGAATCAGCTTGATATTTTGTCACCGGCCAGGATGGCGCCGATGTCTGGCCGCGCAGCAGGTGCACTTTTTGGGGCCTGGGGGGAGGTTGTTCAGGAAGATTCCAAGAGATAAGTGGATATACTTGGTTGATACAGTATACTATTTGAAATCACAAACATTTAAAGATAGATACATTTCTGTCTATTACACAAGTGTCATATATATATATATACACATACATAATTACATATATGTATATATATTTATATGATTAAATGGCATACAGGCTTGGGACAGAACAAAATCCCCCGGCCTCAGGTGGTGCTGGCAGCGCCCCGCCTGGCAGTCGTGTGGTGGTCAAGGGTTAGCTCCTCAGATGGTGAAGTGCCAAGGGGACGTGCTTAAAGTCCCTGTTGGTTGATTATTATGTGGGGTGATAGTGTGTATATACTATCCAATATCTTGGGGATTCTCACAATCCATGATGGGAAATCCGTTCTTAACCAGGTACAAAGGGAGGACAGAGGGTTTTGCTCACCTGGGTATGCCAATGATATGCCAATGGTATGCCACTGAGAATTACTTGGACTCACCAGATTTGGATATCTCTGGATGTTTTTTTGCATAACACTGAGCATCTCCAGAAGGGAAGATCGCATTGGAGATCACCACTTCTTCATTCAACGCTGGGCTGAGTCACCAACCCACCCAAGCCGCCGACCAGAGGCGGGCCGCTAGATGACAACCGCTTGCAGTTTGGTTGGAAGAGAACCCAAATTGATGGAAAAATCAATGGTGTCGTATTTAAAAGGAGGATGAGGATAGGAAAGTATGGGAGTACTGGTTCATATTGGACAATCGGATACAGTAACCGCAAAATCCTATGGTTAGTCATCATACTCCGAATCAACGTTGCCATAGAAATAGGTCTGCCTCATTTTGGACGCACCTACTTCTTGGATGACATGGTCTTTGGGGCAGACCAAATATTCCACACTTCGGGCAGATGTCATGATCCATCAGCCACAGTACCTAGCCCTACAATATGCTTGTATACAAAGGCACGAAGTGCAATGACAAACACCACAAATCCAAAACAACGAACTGATCCAAGGCATCCAAGAGATATAGAGAGCAAAACCATCCCAAGTTCCCTTCAAGTTGGTCGCAACTCATTTTACCTGAAACCAATGGATTCGTTGAAGGGAGCAATTGAAGGCCCAGCCAAAGGGAACATCTTCCGATTTCCAGGGCCGCTTCCTCGGCCAACACGACCAGGTCATCATAGCACCAGTCCTTCAGGGCCAAGAATTGCCCATGCGGATGGTGCCGTGACCCAGGCCATGAGAGCGAATGGCCAGAATCTCAGAGCGAGGCCTTGAAGCATTTTGCCAAACAATTTTTGTTGGGGAACCTTGTAGTGAACCAGTATGGAAATCCAATATGGCAGGCTGGAAAATCCCAGTTTCAGTGGGGATTTTCCTGCAAAGTTGGATTGCCGGAGGCTATCCAATGTGGCCTAAACCGAAATCCAATAGCCACAAACTCACTGGCTTTACTGTATCTTTGCAAATGGTTCGCAAACCACCATGTTGATACCCAATTCGGGTGAACAGTCAACTGCTGGTGCCCCGTAGCGAATGATTTACTATAGGAATCATGAAGTCTGCATCCTGGGGACTTAGTTCAAGTTTGGATCGGTCTGTTCTGCTTGGCACTTCTGTTGAATAGAAATGAATCTTGGTCAACACAAGAAATACAGTCAGCATCGAAATTGGATCGCTTGCAGGTGTGTACACCAGTTCACACTCAGCGGTGGTAGCAGGTTCCCAGGGTTGGTTGTGGACACGGATGTGATTGGGATTGCTGATTTGGTTTGCGGGATAAACGGTTGATTGATTTACATGCATTTATCGGCTTTTGAGTGGGATGATTAGCCCCAACTTCCATATCGAGATGGGATGTTCCATGTTGAACCCCTAGCATGCTTTTTCTCGGTGTAGAACCACCAGGGTATCATGAGATTTACCGCTCTGGATATGCGGCCACGAAGTCTGTTTGTTTTTTATTTTTGAATCCACCCCCACCTGGGATATGCATGACCATAACTTTCAATACACAACTCGTTGAAGCGATGAGTTGTCGTACAGTAGTACAGAATGAGTTTCTATGCTGGTTCAATGGCTCAATCGTCAATCGGACAGGAGGAACACGGAGTGTAGGAGAGATCGAGAGCTGCAACAGCATCCAACAACAACATTCACTCGGAACAGACCATCACCTTGCCAACGTCAACAGACCAATTTTGGGGTAGTTCAATCCATACATGTATATAATCATTTATACATGTCATGCATTAAATAAAAGTCATCATATAGCAAAGATAATGAAGTTAGATAGATTATCTATATATATATATATAGATATCATATAGTTTACATATACATAACAACGATATCATAAAGACATAAAGATGTAGCCTGATATCTCCAAACCAAGGCCATCAACCCTGGCCATTTCGACCGCCATGGCGCTGCGCCTGCTATGCCTTGGTCGCAGCGTTTGGCGTGGCCTTCGTGGCCTTCGCGGCACGCGGTGGATCCATCAGCTCCTCGGGTGGAAATGGCGATTTTTCCCGGGAAAATGGATGACTTACTGGGATTTAACCATCAACAAATGGGGATTTCATGGGATATCTCCTCTGGTAAACTAACAGTTTGCTATTGAACATGGCCATAGAAATCGTGGATTTTCCCATGAAAAATGGTGATTTCCCATAGTTATGTGGCTGTTTACCAGAGGGTATGGGGGGTGTGACATGGTTATAACATGGTTATAACATGTAGGACTTGTTATGAGATGCTGATTATAAGTTATAGATACTAAGAATATCAGTGGTTGTTGGTTTCGATCTTTCTTCTGATTTTTGTCCAAAATGACCAATCTCTTCCGCCAAATATTGGACTTGGAGTTTTACCAGTGAAGAATGATCGATCATGATGATTTGAGAAACTGAACCCCCATCCTTGAGTTTGAGTGATCAAACAGTGATCATCCCCACCCAAAACAATGACTCATGCATGTGTTGTACATCATACTCTCCAGGTTTCTATTTCCAGGGCATTTCGTTGAAGTTCCCAAGGAGCTCCTTCCGCGCCTCCGAGTTCGTCCCGGAGACCGTGGAGGATTTGTTGTACCGTAGGGGTGAGAAAATGGGCCATGGAGGCGGCCGCTTTCGGAGGGAGTTGGAGGAAGTTCCACAAGAACAGCGAAGGCCTGGGTCTGCCACGTCGTGCACCGATACCTTTGCACGAAGTGCAGCTCAAGAATAAGCATCCAATATGAACGATTTATGATATACATCCGATATTTCACTAATATAGGATGTTTCATGACATATTCATGATCTTACTGTTTTATGGTCTCAAATAGATCATATTTACTGCATGTATACCACAGTACTAGCACTCAATTTCCCATGGATTTTCCCGGGACCATACCTGGTGCCAGGCTCATGTCTGTTCTGCGGGAACACACCGAAGCCTTGAATTGGCAGGGGGCCTTGGAGCTGTGGAATACCGAAATTCCCAAGGACGCTGGAGAGGATTCTCAGATTTGTTGAAGCTGAGTTGTGATTTTCCAATGGGTAAAAAAACACTAGCGATGGGTATCTGGGAAATCTATGATGGGCAAATGTACGACCTTTTTTGGTATTTAGGGAATCTATAGGGAAGATGTTTTGATTCTTTTTGGACCATCTTTGGCACAATCTCAGGATTGGCACGTGGTGAGTCGGGCTGTGCTCAATTGCCTCTGCAAAGCCATGAGATACGACGAAGCCAAAGAGATCTTCCATTCAATGGCGACGAGAGATACAGTGTCATACAATCAGAAGCTTGGATATATATATATATATATATACACGCTATGTGGGATATATATATATATATACACGCTATGTGGGATATATATATATATATATATACGTATATATATATAAATGTACGTTTGGGATATATAATAGGTAACCTGGTGGTATAATGGGATATAATGGGGATAACCTCTGGTAATATGAAGGATATTGAAGGAGCGTATCCTTTTTGGGAAGCATTTCTGCAGTCACAGATGAATGAAATGCCACCCCCACACAATTCCATTGTTTATCATCGCTCATTTTCCCCACTTTCTATTTGCATCTACATTTTCGCACAAACGTCCACTCCTGTTGTTGTACAGGGGTTCGTAAATGTTCCGTTTGGGGTATTTTGAACATCACTTTCAAGAACCTGTTGGAGACTATGACTATATCCCGAATAGACTTGGGTGATGTTCAATTAGGACATTTACCAGCCCTTAATTGTAGTTCCGCATTAATTCCCGATGAATTCCCATCAATTCCCATTGATTCTCACCAGACCCTCCTGGACCTAGCCGTCCTAAAGGATGCTCTTGATGCTCGCGAGACTTCGAAGATTTGCGGAGTTCGATCAACTCTTATCTCGCATGGACAAGGAGGGCGTAGCACGATCCTCTGTGACCTACTGCAATATCATGACCAAGTGCAAGGAGAACAGAGAAGCTTTTTGTGGATTTTGTCAGTTTTCTTTGATTTTCACCCACAAAATGAGGTTCTAAGCAACAGGAATGGGGACTTATACTTTTAAGATTGGAACTTTTCTAACACCGGGGGACCACAGATTTAGCTTCTTTTCAGCAGCAAATCATCCCAGTTTTGGGCAACCGAACCAATGACGTGAGCCGGACCTTTCTGGGATGGCTAGGAAAAAACACCCCCGAACCAAGCCCTTGGTTTGATATTGGACATCTGTGGCTTTAACGCAAACCTTGGGTTTTGGGGGGATGGTCAAATATTACCGTCGTTTCCGAAGGTAAAACGATGCCAAATCGGTGGGTTCGACCTGTAAGGACTGGCAGGAAGCAGTGCGGACCCTGGAAGAGTTGAAGGCTGGCTTCTCAACCGACGAGGCCTGGAAGATGGGGGATGAAAACTGTCCCCCCTTGCAATGGAACATCCGAAAAATCCAAGGGATTTTCATGGGAAAATCATGGGACTAAATGGGGGGATTTTCCATGGCCATGTCTGATTGCCAGCGGGTATACCATATTTGGATTTCTTTTTGGGAAATAGCATACATTTCCCAGCTTTTGGTGGTGAACGACAGGGTATTTTGGGGCTTTTGAGCCATTCCTAGAATGATTGATGGTTATGATGATGATCTTTGTTGTTATCATACTTATGATGGTATAGTACTGTACCATTTTTATGGATCATGGGTCATGTTTTACTAGGATGTCGTATCGACTAATTGGGTGAGCACATGTAAATGGAATTTGAGTTGTTGGGGTAGCTTTTAGGCTTAAGGTGGGTTGATGTCCGTGCGCTGCAATAAGTGTGGCCAATCTGAGCCACACTTGTCGGACTCTTGGTGTTTAGGCTGTGCTGCCTTGGAACAGCTCACCGGGGAATTGCGGCTGGCGTGGGGTGCTGCTGGGTCTAGGCGGTTGGCTCACGATATCTTGGCCACAGCAGTGCGCCAGGTTCGTGCTGTGAGGAGATTGGGAATTGCTGGTGCCGGGAGATCCCGAGCTACCACTCCCGAGCGTGCTGGGTCTGCCCCTGCACCTCACTCCTTGCCAACTAGATCTACTGCACCCCCCCCGGAGGTGGCAGAGCCGGAGCCCAAGGCAGACACTAAGCCAGACACTGAGACTCCTCCACCTGCCAGTGAGGGGGCTGTGAAAACCGAGCCTCCTCCTGACAAGTCTCCATCGGAATCTTCGGAAGAGGAGGACGAGGAAGAGAGTGAACCGGATGCCAAGGACAGCGGCTTGCGTGCCCTGCCCAAGGCTGCGGCCGACCCTCCGGTTGAGAAACCTGAGCTTCCTAGGCGCCGCACAGTCGAGCGCTTGGAGTCCAGTGACCATCGTCGAGAACACGAGAGGAGACGATCAAGGGAGAGGAGTCCTGTGGAACATCCTAGTGAAAGGGAAAGGGATCGACCGAGGAGATCTGAGAGAGATCATCGACGTGGTGACGATCGTGAGCACCGAGAACAAAAGAGGAGTAGGACACCCAGGGAAAGGCCTGAGGCATCCACCAAGAAAAAGAAGAAGAAGCGGTATCGCCCCCAGCATAGGGGAGGCTCCCGCCATCAAAAGACTTGGAAAGCTGCTGAGGATCCGTACAGGAGGTTTCACTCGAAGCTCCCTGACGAGTACTGGGACCGTCAACCCGACGATCTCAGGTAGGAGAGATGGCTTGGTTTGCGGTGCTGATCCAATCGTGCACCGACCATCCCGGCGGGGGTCGCTTGGTCAGCGGCGACCTTTTGGGCTGCGAGAATGCAGCAGTGCAGAAGGAGGCTTTGGATCCTCTGGGCACCGGGTCGCTGCATTTGTGCGGGGACGACCCTTGCAGCGCTGTGGAAGAGCCCAGTTGGATTCATGTTACGCGGGTCCGCTCTTGGACTCTGACTGGATTCGAAGCAGAGTACCTATCAGCTGCTGGAAAAGCAAGGCTGAAAGCGGCTCGGCAGAAAGCCACTCGAGATGCCAAGGCCGCTGCATCCAAAGAGCCGCCAAAGACCACTCGAGCGCCCAGGCGGGTGCCAAAGGCTGGAGCCAAAACGGCGGCTACACCAAAGGCAAAGAAAAAGACTGTGGTGGAGGATGGAACGATCAGCCTTCTTTCAGACGAGGAAGAGGCTCCCGCAGATGCCAACCCGCCTGGTCAACCAGACCGTTCAAAGCTGCGACAGATCCTTCGAACCACTCGAGAGCGCATAGCAGGTCAGAGGACCAAGTTGCGCCGTGGGAAGGTCGCAGGGGACTTAGCTGGTGGCACCGCGCTAAGTTATTCACCCTCACCTCCGGTAGATTCGAGACTGGTTGCTGGGACAGCCCTGCAACCTGGGAAATCGACTCCTCTGGGACTCGTCCCATTGGGGGATACAAAAGGAGGAGAGGCGAAGAGCTTGAGGAGACGTTTGGCCAAGCGGACAGATCCTTCTGCTTTGCTGCTGGCTCAAGCCGTGCAGCAGACCGAGAGAGATGCGGCGGTCGCCAAGGAGAAACGGAAGAAGGAAAAGAAGGACGGAATCGAGCGACTTGCCGACTTGCTCCAGGGCCGCAAGAAGAAGGACAAGAAGAAACGCCGCAAGAGGAAGGACAAGAGAAAAAGAGACGAAGACGATGCCTTGTCTCAGAAGGGCATCAAGCCAGACCCAGGCGGTCCAGGCGACTCCAGCTCAGACTCCTCAAGCGGCACGTCATCCTCCAGCCCAAGAAAGCGCGAAGGCGAGACAGCTCAAGCGATTCAGAGCTGAGTTACGAGCCTCCTCTCAGGAGGAAGGCGGCCAGGGAACCTGGCTCAGTTATGGAGATGCTGGTTCGCCACGCCCAACAACAGATGGACCAGGGTGCTCTCCTCGAGTCTCAGGGGGCTCATGCCTCCGTGACTTCGGGGATAAAAATCAGCACCTATTTCGCGCTGCTGATCAGACCGTATTATGCAGCCGGAAGCCCTCTGCTCAGGGAGCTTTATGCTCTCGGGCAGGCCATCGACCTGCTAAGGGCTGGCCACTTGCAGAGACGGCCGATGCGTTGGCCAGCAGGTTCGTGGCCGTTCATACGGCCTTGGCCGACGGGGGCTGGTCCACCGCCAGTCAACTCGAGATGTACCCACTGGAGCCAATCCAATCGGCTTCTTACGCCATGCACCGGGGCCTCACACCTCGAACGAGGCCTCTGTTTCCGCTGCCCCTTTCAAGCGGAGTGCAACTTACTGAGCGGGCGCTGAAATTGAGCCTGGAACAGTTTTGCGAACCCGCTGGGGAGGACAATGTGAGGATTGAGGTTTGGACGGATTTGTGTATCTTAGCCCTGAATGCGGCTGCCGGGTTCGGCCGTGCAGCCCTGCCGAGGGGTCCGTCGGCGGTACAGGCTCAGGCCATGACCGCTATAAACGGGAGCGTCAGACGTATGCTTCCCAATGAGGTGACTTTGAATCGCTCCCCGCAGACTGTGGAAAAAGAGCTGTCGGAGCGTTTTGTGACTTATACGGGGGAAGAGGTTCCAAAAATGCAGGTCCTGCGAATAGCTCAGGCGGTTCCTGCGTTACCCCCTGAAAGTCATAGTGGGTCTATTGATGCGAGGGAGTTGGTTACTGAGGGGACGAGATGGTTTCTTGAACATCCGGAAGAAAGCAGATTAGGGCTGGTTCCTGAAGGAGTGAAGCTCCAAGCTAAGGTTCATGTTTTTCCCTCTGAAGCTCTTGAGTTGTTTACTTTGTTGGTTCAAAGGCGAATCTGTTCATGGATTTCTGATGATGACGTTTTGGAAGTACAGGGTCAGAAAATACTCTCTGGAATGTTTGCTGTGGGAAAGGGGGCCTTCCTCCCAGATGGGAGGGAGGTCCAAAGGATCATCATGAATCTCATACCATCCAACGCAGTTCATCGGCATGCTCAAGGTGGGACTTCTGATCTTCCAGCAATAACTCAATACCTTAGCATGGTCCTCAACTCTGATGAACGTATGAGTTTTTATCAATCCGATATGACATCCGCATTTTATCTATTTCGGATTCCCAGTTCTTGGCATTCAGCTATGGCATTTAACATTAGGTTTTCAGGCGAACAACTCGGCTTAGAGCAGGGGCGGTACTTCCGCCCCTGCTGTACAGTGATCCCAATGGGATGGGCCAGCGCTGTAAGCATAATGCAGGAAATAGCTGAGCGGCTAACTTCCCTCAGCCGCCTGCCACCGGCTCATAGGGTGCGGCGTACTGCACCCTTGCCGGAGTGGCTGGTCGATACCTGCCAAGTTGCAGGCCAGTCAGGCCGAGCCGTATTTCATGTCTACTTAGACAACTTTTGCGCTCTGGAGAAACATGACAAGCGACAGCCGCCTTGTGAGGGCCCTTGTTTCCATCAGGCCTTGGAGGATGCTTGGGCCAAGGTAGGCGTTTTGTCAAGCACCAAGAAGCGCGTGGTTGGTGAGCCTAGTGCTCAGGAGCTGGGTGCTCTTTTTGAGGGGGAGTCTGGTGTTCTGGGTCCCTCCCCTGAGCGCCTGCTGCGGCTCATACAATCAACAATGGTGGTTATAGCGAAGCCGCGGCTGAATAGGAAGTGGGTGCAGGTCCTGGCAGGTCGCTGGGTCCATTGCATGTCCTTCCGGCGGCCTACAATGGTGTTTTTGGACAAAACGTGGGCTTTTATTAGTCAGACTGGTCGCAGCCCTGACTTGGAGGCTCGAGTGAGATCTGAGCTCTTCAATTGTGTGTGCGGAGCCCTGCTCATGCATACCAATCTCAGGGCTGGTCTGTCAAAGACCACTACAGCAAGCGATGCTTCTTCTACGGGAGGAGCCGTTGGCCAGAGTACTCAGTTGACAGTCGCTGGCCAGGAGTTTGCTGCTACAGATTTGCGTGGCCTTGCTGAAGGCAAGCGGCTGCCGATTTTGGTGGTTTCATTATTTAATGGAATCGGCTGCAGCTTCAGATGTTACGATCTGGCAGGGATCATGCCGTTAGCTGGTATCAGCTATGAGCTGTCCAAAGAAGGCAACCGGGTGACGTCCCGACGATGGCCCTGGGTGCGGATCGAAAAAGATGTTCGCTCCTTGGATTTGGATGCCATCAAATCCTGGCGCTACCTCTTCCCGGGGATTGAGCAGATCCATGTGTGGGGCGGCTTCCCCTGCGTGGGGCTCAGTGCTGTACGGCATGGCCGCCTCAACTTGGATGATCCGCAAAGCGCCCTATTTTGGGAGCTAGTCAGGATTATAAAGAGTATTCGTCAGGTTTACGGATACTCTTTTCCCGTCAAATTCGCAGCAGAAAACGTATCATCGATGGACGTTGATGCGGAGCAAGAAATATCATCAACCTTGGGGATCAAACCTTGGAAGCTTGACTCAGCAGATGCGGTGACCATACACCGCCCTCGGTTCTGTTGGGCTAATGTGGCCTTACAACCCATGGATGGTGTGCAATTTGTGGAAAAAGAACGCTGGGTCGAAGTTCGGATGGACCATCAATACCCTAGGTTGGATCAATGGATTGAGGAGGGAGCTGATTGGCCGGGTTTTCATGAGGGGCATATATTGCCCACGTGTATGAAGAGTATACCCCGAAAAGCTCCCCCTGTTCGCCCTGCTGGTTTGGATAGGGTTGACAACGATGGAAAGCTGCGGTGGCAGGCCGACCAATTTAGGTTTCCCCCTTACCAGTATTCCAATCGGTTTATATTTTGGGTCAATGGCCGTTGGCGCCTAGCTTCTTCTAGTGAGAGGGAGCTGTTACATGGTTTGGGGTATGGGCACACCGAAATTGCTTGGTCTGCCTCCGATATCAAACGTGATCCCCGGGGTTTCGAGGATGTTCGTAAAAGTCTGGTTGGCGATGGTTTCAACTGTTTCAGCTTTTGTTTTGTAGCAGCAATGCTTTGTGCTGACCTTGTGGAGGTGCCTAGTTATGACCAGCTTTGGCAACGTATGGGAATGGCCCCAGGGTTCTGTTCACCAATTCATGTTCCGGCTCCCCTTCAAAGACGGCTGGTGTACGGGCCAGTTGAAACAAAGGTTGATGTGACTTCTTTGCATGCTTCGTTGCTCCGCCGCACCAACCATACTGGTTCAGACGTGAGGGTTACAACAGGGGCTATTGTCAACCCCCGCAACTACCCCAGACAAAGTTCGTCCGCTAGCTGGTGGGAATGGCAGAAAGTTTTCGCATGTAGGTGGGACCGTCAGGACCATATTAACAGTTTGGAATTGCGTTCCATAGTGCATGCCATTGAGTGGCGGCTTAGGCATCTCAAAGAGGTTAATCTTAGGGTGGTGCACCTCACAGACTCCTATGTGGCCATGTCGGTGATTTCAAAAGGCAGGACATCATCGCGCCTGCTTCAGCCCCTCCTAAGACGGCTGGCAGTGGCCTTGCTGGCTTGGGACATTTATTTGGTGGTGTCCCACGTTGAGAGCACAGAAAATCCCACAGACCATGCCAGCCGATCATAACTTTTGGCCGGGACAATCTACAGTTCAAGACCGCAAGCGGGCCCGACGTAATATTGTTTTGGAAGATGTTGGTATCACATCCTTGACTCTGGAACGATATTATCAGGCAGTCGCTCGATTGGCCCCGCATATCCAGGATGTGTCTTCTGAATGTGAACTGGATGAAGTTATATCGGATTGGATTCAAGAGGAGTTCGAGGCAGGGACTCCTTTACACTTGGTCGGGGACGCCCTGTCGGGCCTCCACCATTTTGAGCCCTTTACAAGACGCAAGCTTCACAAGAGCTGGCGATTATATGGTATATGGAGGCGGTTTGAAGTCCCTTGCAGGGCCCCTCCACTCACACAGGACATCACATTAGCTATGGCAGGGTGGTGTCTTGCCAATGATGAACTTACGATGGCGGCGCTGCTACTCTTGGGGTTTCATGCCCTTCTGAGAACTGGAGAAATCCTCCAGGTGCGCCCCTGTGATTTCATCTTAGATGAAACGCGAGGTTTGGTTTCTCTGCCGAGTAGCAAGAGCGGGGTGCGGAACAATTCTCGTGAGAGTGTCAGTCTTCATGACACTTCCACCCTTGAGACTGTCAGGGCTATGGTTACTTTGAAGAACCAATTGGGGCTGCACCGCGTGCCCTGTTGGGATCGAAGTGGAACAGCCTTCCGCAACTTGTTCCGCAAGGCTATTGATCAGCTGGAAATTTCCGCGCTGAACTTTAGACCATATTCCCTCCGCAGAGGAGGTGCGACATATGAGATGCAGTCGCACGGGTTGATGGAAAAGACCCTCATACGAGGGCGGTGGAAAAATTCCAACATAGCAAGGATCTACATTACAGATGGCCTCTCGCTTTTGCCATCCTTGAGTATGAGCTTGAGATCAAAGTATTTGGTAGCAAAGTATTCGTCGATGTTTATCAACGAGCACACAGCTTTTTCCAAATCTGGTGGGAGACGTGGAAAGGTACATAGGAAGTAGGCTTTTTAGAGCCAGATCCTGCCATGGATCGCAAGCTTGGATCCTGCCATGGGTCCGGAAGCTGGCCTGATGTGGGCCNGGAAAGGTACATAGGAAGTAGGCTTTTTAGAGCCAGATCCTGCCATGGATCGCAAGCTTGGATCCTGCCATGGGTCCGGAAGCTGGCCTGATGTGGGCCTTGAAAAGGAGACAGACTCTGCCATGAGTCAGTACAGTGTTTCCTTCAGTTCTTAGGTAATCATGACAACTCGTCATGGTTAACAAGACCTTCGTGCATGGCGAAAATGCAATGATTGTGTGAGCCCAANAGTACAGTGTTTCCTTCAGTTCTTAGGTAATCATGACAACTCGTCATGGTTAACAAGACCTTCGTGCATGGCGAAAATGCAATGATTGTGTGAGCCCAAGGATGTCGTATCGACTAATTGGGTGAGCACATGTAAATGGAATTTGAGTTGTTGGGGTAGCTTTTAGGCTCCCTAACCCTCCCTCCCAAAGGGGGCAGCATAAGGAAAGGTACATAGGAAGTAGGCTTTTTAGAGCCAGATCCTGCCATGGATCGCAAGCTTGGATCCTGCCATGGGTCCGGAAGCTGGCCTGATGTGGGCCNAGTACAGTGTTTCCTTCAGTTCTTAGGTAATCATGACAACTCGTCATGGTTAACAAGACCTTCGTGCATGGCGAAAATGCAATGATTGTGTGAGCCCAATTTTTTTGAGCATGCCTCAAGAAACAAGATCGAACATTTTAGGTTTGCAGCCTGGAATTGAAATGAATCCCTCCACCAAGAAGATTTGACATAGCCAACATATCTCAATATCAGCACTGTGATATTCCAAAAAGGTTTTCTATATCCCAACCTATCGCAATGTATATATAGACATATGTATATATACAATGCAGGGGTAAACGGGGCCCGGCCAACGGGAAGAAGCCACGAAGCTGCAGCGCCCCTCGCTGGCGGGCCCCCTTTCCCCCTGCACTGTATATATATATATATATATATCATCATATACACACATTTATGATTGGGTGTGAATGTATAAATGATATGTATACATATGTATACATTATGATGTATATGTATATATAATTGTGTATGATTAGATAGTTTCCATATAGAATACTACGCCGCGTTACTACGCATATCTATGGCAGATCAATAGGCTAATCCCAACATCTCCATATTTTGCAGTTGCCCTTGCCGTGTCGCGGCGGAACCAGGCGACCAACTGGGGCTTTGTTTACCTGGCCGTCATGTCAGCTTGCGCCAAAGGGCGCCAGCCGGATCAGGTCGAAAAGTTGATGATGCTCGGGCGTAAGGGGACAGGTAAGGGGACCGCATGGGAACCGTATGGGGACCCCATGGGGGGATGGGTGAAAATCACTGGAAAATGGTGAAAACCACTGGAAAACATGGTGAATATCACCGGAATAAATGGTGAAAATCAACTGGAAACCAAGGACTTGAGGTAGTTCAGAATACTTAACCTATAGTTTTGATACTGAGTTTGGAACATATTTGGCAACAAGTGATACATTTTGTGGGTTTGGTGGTAAACCAGTACACTTTCAAGGCACCCGATTGCAACCGGAAGCCAGATGAGGGCATGTGCAAGAATGAAGGACGGATTCTTTCGAAGGCATCAATTCTTTGGGCAGACCTACCACTGCATGTCCGACGTTATGGATCGGTTTGGGTTGGGTAATAAGTCCACCTCTTCCAACATCCAAAATGGATGATGCGATACTAGACATTATTCAATGGATTCCTTTAAGGGAAAATTCTACTGGAAACCATGGCTTTTCCCACAAAAAAGGGGTTCCTGCAAGCCTTAGACCACCCCGTTGGATTATCAATCTTGTGGGTCCATACCCCACATGCAGACTGAAACAATCATTTTCACCCGTCGCTGGTCACGGAAAGTGTATACTATAAGGGCTGAAAAGTACTTATGTATATATATATATATTATATATATATATATGTCAAAGTTGGATTTTCAATAAGGCGAGACTCAATCGAAATACATTTATGTCATTGCATTGTCCGAGAACCTTCACTTCAACAGATTTTTCGATAGTTTGCTCACTTGTGTTCCTCTTCAACTTTGGGGGGGGGGTGCACCACCCCCCTCCCCCAGCTTTGTAAATACAAGCATTCACAGGGGAGGGGGGGTCCCCCCCCCCCCCCCCCCAGCTCCCAACAATCAAGGGGGGGGGGGGTCTACCACCGCCCCCCCCCAGCTTCCAACGATCGGGGGGGGNAGGGCTTGTCTAGGTGTTGTTTAGGGTTTGTTTAAAGTCTGTTTAGGGTGTATTTGGGTTTGTTGAAGGTTCGTTTAGGGTTTGTTTAGGGTTTGTTTAGGGTTTGTTTACGCTTTATGTAACGTTTGTTTTTGGGTTTATTTAGGGTCTGTTTACGGTTTGTTAAGGGTTTATTGACGATTNGGGTTTGTTTAGGGTTTGTTTACGCTTTATGTAACGTTTGTTTTTGGGTTTATTTAGGGTCTGTTTACGGTTTGTTAAGGGTTTATTGACGATTGGTTTAAGGTTGATTTAGGGTTTGTTTAGGGTTTAT
>BGPT01000319.1:354514-370153 GCA_003297045.1 Symbiodinium sp. clade C Y103 | reverse complement strand
TATCTATCCTATCTATCCTATCTATCCTATCTATCCTATCTATCCTATCTATCCTATCTATCCTATCTATCCTATCTATCCTATCTATCCTATCTACTCTATCTACTCTATCTACTCTATCTACTCTATCTACTCTATCTACTCTATCTACTCTATCTACTCTATCTAGATTGTATATATATATATATACACGCACCATTGTACACCTGCTTTGCAAGTGTAAACCATTGAAAACCCAGCACTTTCCGACATCAGTTCTTCCATCGGGTGATGGCTCACGAGGAAGTCAAAGAGGAGAAGAAGGCGAAAGTCAAGGAAGAGGACGAGAAGACCCTCGCCTTTGCTGAAACATGGAATGGGAGGATGGCTATACTTCAGGTGAAGATATGGGAAAAGGGTGGAGAAGGGATTTTCACCCATGTTTATGAGGGTACCACAATTGCCAGCTTGGTTTTCCTTGGTGTATTACTCGTCAGAAGACTTTCTTTCAGATTGATCCTCTCACCAAGGAAGTGAGCTGTTTCAGCGTCCGATCCACGCAGAGAAATGGAGCAAGGCACTGGTTACTGCGACGGCAAGGTCATATTTTTATTTTGTACATTGACTGTGACGTGGGTGTAATCCAATTCTTGAGATGTAAACGATGGGGATGACTATTATGTTATACATATTTCTTTGTATACATCATACACATTATACATTATGTATGATATGATGTGCATTGTTTACGTATCCATGAGCCAATGGTTGTTATGTCGCTGAAGCAACAGACCCAAAAGACGTCGCAGCAGCCCATCGGTGCCGAAATAGTGTAACATGACCGACACATGGAGCTCCTGGCGGAGGTTGCTGCCGCAGAAAAGTGCGTTGAGCATCTGAGGTGAAGGACATTTGCATATACATAGACTATCATAGACTATCATAAATTCAGGTTTATCTATATCTATATTGATCCATCGATATTGATCTGTCTATCTATCATTATCGATCTATATTTATCCATCTCTTTATAGATGTAGATGCGTGCGCACTCGTGCACATTTGTATATGGCTCCAAGGGGAACCGCCAAGTTGTGTGACTCTCCTGTGATGAAACTTGCGCTGTCAGCTGTCAAGCTGAAAACTGGTTCAAGAACTGAACATCTATCGATACTAGTCTTACTAGACATTTGTTGACATTTTAGAGGGTATAGGAGAAGACTTTACACCCAAGTTTGAACGGATGAAACCTTAGGAGTCGGGATCATGTGCTTACAGCATGGATAGCCATCTCATCACGCAAGACACAGCTTGGCGCATGTACATCTCCAGCTAGCAGATCTACCAGTCTCTTGTTTTTATTTAGCTCTGACTCTGAACGACCTTTTTCCACACTGACTGAAGCTTGAACCAGCCTTCTCTAAGAGATGCCTTATCTATCTTAAACAACTGTGATCCCTCGCCCGTGTGGCGTGGGCGAAGTGATGGCGACGGTTTTGCCAAGCACCTTTAGCTTGGCACCGTGGTTGTGCAGGCCGCGTCCGATTTTTGTTGGATGATTTATGCTTTCTCTGGTTAATGTGGTAAATCCAACAATAAACTATCCTCAAAATGACCATAAATGGGTTGTATAAAGCATCCCCAAATGGTAGGTCTATTATTCTTAGCTGACGCCCCCCCGATAAGCAGTGGGGATATTATATCTGATATTGCCGTTTTCAAATGTGTGATTTTCAACCATAGAGGATGATCCCCAGGGACGAGCGTATTTTTCAGTCATTGGCCCACCAAGGTCCAGCAATGAACCATCAAAATGCTCCTCCTCCCAGGGAAGTATTCACACATCCCCAACGAAGCAAGATTCCCGTGGTCGTTGTTGAATAGCGTAATCACAATCTGGTCTAGGGGGGCCTCAAGAGGTCCTCATTCAATGTCATAGCCATAGTTTTCCAAGATCAGGTGGCTGCGCCCCTCCAAACTTCATCCCAAGGTACTTTTGAGGCTCCAAAAATAGAAAGTTTGAGGCTCAAAATCCAGATTTCTATAAAATTTCCTGGGAGTTTTAAGCCGCCCCAAATCCCAGCCGCGCCCCACCTATCACACTGCCCACAGTCCAAGCCTCGAGACAAGATGTGGAGTGCCAAGGCTCCAGCTATGTGTCCGACCAATCAGGATAGTTCCCCTCCAAGGGCACCCAAAGTGATCCAAGATGCGTGGTATTGCGTGGTATTTCCTGATGGATCCTGATGGCATTGTTGAAAGTCTGGTATATCTATGTATGTTTGATATTGTTTTATTATTTTTTAAGTATGTTTTTGATTTGTGTTGTTGTTGTTGTTGTTGTTGTTGTTGTTGTTGTTGCTCGGCACTGCTGCTGATTTGAGAACAAAGCAAGTTTCTGACTTGAATCATTGGATCGTTGCTCATGCGCGCATTGATTGTCCTTGTGCAGTCTTGCGCAGATTTTCAATGATGCATCCCAGCACTCATGTGCTCAACTAGCAATTATATGAATATTGACGTATTCTGATGTGCATATACCTGCAATTGGCTAGTTTCTAACCGTTCAGATAGAGGAGTCACAACTCCACTTTTACTTGTTTAAATCATGTTGAACTTTGATATGGATCCCTATGTTTCCATGAATTCAACAGGAAAAACGGATCCTGTAAGTAATATCAACCAATCAACATAACATAACACTTTCGATGTTGGTGTTCAAACCATTATTCCGCATCTTCCAATCATCATCTAAATCAAATCAATTAATCATCTCCATCCCCATGCCACATTGATGGTGGATTGTCCTAGGTTTTCCCATTTATTTCCCCATAACTCCTATCGATTCGCCGGAAATGTAGGCCGCCTCGCGGCCCCCTGGTCCTGCGCAGCATCCACCGACGCCGGACGGCGGTTTCCGCGGCGCGGAGGGTGTGGCGGCAGCGGCGCAGCAGGAGTCAATGGTGGCGTGGTCAAAAATGGTGGGCCAAACCCGTAGTGGCCCCTAGTGGTTGATGATTATAGGGGTCTATACGGCTATAATATCCAATAGATTGGGGGATTATCACAATAATTATGGGACATCCTATGAACCAAACAGACAGAAAAGTGTTTCTAGGATGGCTTCTGGCGTTTTTTTTTGCCATGAACTTTCTAGGTTTGCAACTTTTCTCTTTCGGCGTTGCTATGCCCAGAGGATCTAGGAGGATAGGGATTGCGATCCCAGTTGACGAATGTGTTTCAGGGGTTGAAACTACCAGCACCAGCCACAATCAGTAAGTCGCTTGTTCAGATCGATGGATAGAAGGATTCGGATACGTCGTATTTGCTGTGCTTTGAGTTTGTTGTCGTTCGTTGACTCAAGATGCCACTTTGGGCCGTGAATTCGACCATCGTCATCTCACCTGCCTCAGGTTTCCAGTCACCTTCGTCGTTTGCGCTGGAATCTTGCCATTGGCTTCAGCTGTTTGTTTCCTTTCTGTTATGATCAGTAGTTGTAGCCACAAGGATCTACAGTAGAGAAAGGATGTAAGGCCGAACAACTTTGTTGAACCTCCAAATCTGTATTCTCTGTGCAAGCTGCAGCCTGGCTTAAACTTATACTCTTTCCAAATATTGTTTGTCAAGTGTTGGTGAAAAACAACAACTCTCAAATATCAACCACCTTGGAGTTCTCGGTAGATTGGTGAATTGAGCAGGAAATGAGCCAATGAATCCAATGCATGCGATGGCAGTTTCTTAGTCTAAACTGCAGGCAGTTCACCAACAGGCGTTGAACTTCCCAGCAGGCGGTTCATCGATTGCTGCGCCCCATTGCATGATATAAAGGTACCAGCCCTCCCCACAATCTGCTTGGAGACATGATTTGCTATCCAATCTTTCTGTTGGGACTCCAACCGTGATTGATCTCATGGATGAACTCAGTTCATGGCCGCTATGGATAGATAAAACAGGATAAAACTATATAAAACTGAATTTAGGTAAGTCATCAGCCCACTTTTTAAAAGATGTGATTTAATATGATTTAATCATTTAATGATCAACATATCACTATTTTCCAGCGGTGCCCAAGGATTGGTCGTCTTCCTCCTCAGAGCCTTGACAGATGACCACTTCACACGCTCCTTTCTGCATCACTGGCACCGCTGGTGGCGTCACCACAGGTGGGCAGAAGAGGACTCTGGAATGCTCCGAATGGGGCCGGGTTGATGCATATTGATACAATTGTTGTTGAATGGGCTTGGCCGCTTGACCCTCTGAGTAGGAGATACATAGTGCTGACAGTCCGTGTAGGACATAGTCCGTCCCCTTTCCTTTGTGAAGGATTGTGTAGCATCCCATCGAGGAGTTTTGCCTGACATGCAGGAATCCCTGTGGCAGTGGGGTCGGACTACCTCCAATGAGCTGCACTCCGCAGCATAGTTTCAGAGAGCTCCTGGATTTTCTTGCTTCTCCACGGGTCAAGATTGGGCACCCCAGCATTCAGATGGTAACGGTTACCCCATTACGATCCCATTCATATTCCACTAATATCCCAGAATGCCCCATTGAAGCCCAATGATATTCCCATTAAATATGCCACAACAAAAAGTTCTATCTGTTGCTGACTAATGATTGGTCGGTTATATATCCCCAAATATGGTGTTACATCCTAAAATAGGCTTAGTCAACCAACCATGAGCGATATGAACCATTACTGGCCAACCATTCATATTCATAATTCATAACATTTGATAGCTATTGACCATCCAAGTCTAAGGTCAAAAAAAGGAATCATCTGATTTTCAGGCGCGCCTTTCTCCAGGTCCTGGTTTCGCGGCGATCGCTTGGTGATCCTCGCGGCGTTGCTCTTCGCCCTGCTGAGCGCCCCGCAGCGCGCCGAGCGCCGCGGCGGGTCCGGGAACCCGCGCGGAACGCGGCGGAGGGTGGTAAGGCCACCGGTGCGGGCGCCAGCGAAGCAAGTGTTGAGCCAGAGGCTGGAGATGGCGGGAGGATTAACAGGGCTGGGTAAATGTCCCATTGTTGAGGATTTTGAACTTGAAAAAGTATTTGCTGCAGATTATATCCCCAAGAGCTGGGTGATGTTCAATTAAGACATGTTCCAACCCCTGATTCAAATGCTGATTTTTCAATGGATAGTTGAGGAGTTGTTGGAAATTTGGAAAAGTGTTTGTTGACTTCTCGTTATCCTTGATTGCTGAGAGTCTTACCCTAGCTCAGCTGTAGACTCTGCCTATATTTGTGTGTAGCAATGGTGGCGCTGATGTTTGAATTTGATTGAATTTGTGCTTTCTTTTTCTCACTATTCGCAGAATCATTTGCAACTAAGATGCAGAACAATAGGGTCTCATTTCGCAGTGACCAGGCTAAAATCCAGAAACAGTTTATAGAGGCGAAGGGAAACACATCGGAACCAGAGTATCGAAATAAGAACCTTGCAACAACCATGGCTACCAAAAACTTTTCTGGTAGATCAACTGTTGTGATGACACTTCACCGTAAAGGTCCACACTTCGGGAGCGACGGCAGAACGCCTTGGATCAGTTACATGCGGCCTTGCAAGAGGTCCTGAGATTCCCGAGTTGGGGATGAGTTCGGTTGGCTACAGCAACTGTATTGCAATGTGATACACACTCTTGTTTTCGTGATGTTGTTTGATTTTGTATGATATTCAATTATCTTACAAAAGATATCATGATATTGAATATATTGTTTGAGCTTATTTGAGATTGTTTGATATTGTTGATGTTATTTAATATGTTATGTTTTGTTTCAATGATATTATGTTAATTATATTGTAAGATCTTACATGACATTATATGTTATTATATGATCATGTTTGGTATTCCATGCCATTGTACGATTATACTATGTTTTGATCGTTTTGATGTGGTGTTATTCGACAATAGTTTGTGTTTCATGGTTACGATGTGAGTATCATAGTATATCTATAGCTAGATAACCATATATCCTCCAGGAGACTAACATAGATATCGCAAGCCCCTGGTTCCATATCTATTTTATGGGTTTGTCCAAACATTGTTGATTTTTAATCCAGGAGTGGAAAATCAATGAAAATCATCGGTAAAATTTCTACATGTAAGGCAAGTTATATATTCACATTGATACCAAGAGGATGAATGTACAAACAGAACAGGAAACAAACACCTTCAACGCAAGCAACTCCTCATACCAACTTCAGGCGAACCCAACAACCTTGACCGACCGACAGAGTGATTCGAGCATATTAGAGGCGAATTAAATGGGACATCATAGATTATGTTCCCATGAAAATGCCTATTTGTAGAGATTTTCCCTTGCAATAATTGATTACCAAAGGGTACTGTACTTCATGTCCGTTAAATACATCTATTGGCCCAAGTATAAATATGGGTATAATATATATATATATAGTTCGACGTCGAAGACCCTGGGACCACAGAATGGTCCTGCTCAGTGGGTAACTAGATTACCCAGGCCTGAACTGTACCTGAAAGTCTCGGGAAGCATCCCCATTGGTAAAGGATATGTGTATTTTGCTATGCATAATATACAATAATATACATATATGATCATATATGTAGGTGTCCATTGCTGCCGATGAGCAACGCACATTCATGAACATTCCATTTCTGCGCCATTGGCAGCGACAGGGAAATACTCTCCGGGCAGCGATCCTGATAGACACCTGGGGACAAGGCGGCTGGATGGGTAACTGGGATGAACAGTTTGGTTGGTCAATGAGTGGATTTTCAGTCATGAAACGTGGACTAGATATTATGATATCATGTCATATTTACATGATGTTTTGTGGATATATATATATATAATACATGTATTATATTATATTACATTATATTATTGTATATTTCAGGATACATATCTAAGCGTAGGAATTCTAGTTCAGAGAATTTGCAGTTTTTAAGCATGTTTCTCCCAGCTACCAACTAGAACCACGGAAGTTTCTGATGTTTGAAGTTGTTTTGGCATCGACTTGGCCATGGCTCAAATGATCAACCATCAAGGTCAAATATTGATGATTCACTACTAGAAATGGTCAAATTCAATGATGATTAACTACTAGAAATGGTCAAATTTACATAATTTTACGTTTTTTTTGATATTCCATTCCATTCTTCACGCGAAACGGTGCTTCTCTTGCCGCTTTGCGTCCGTGGATGATCCCTGGAATGGGGATTTCATGTCGTGTTTACTGGAGAGTATGCAACCTCCAGACTTTGAGGACAAGAATCACTGCAAATAATTTCTCTATATTTGATTACCCTCTGGTTATTTAACATAGCCATGGAAAATCCACTATAATGGAGGTTTTAATGGGAAAATCATCCAAAATTAGCCATTTTCCATGGCTATGTTAAATAACCACATGGTATATTTGGAGTGTAGTTGGTTGAGTCTTGGAGAAATCAGTTGATTCTTTTAACCAAAGCCGTTGCATGGCAGGTGATTCCGATGAAGCCAAAATGGATCCTTTACAAAGACCGGAGCTACAAATCCTACTGGAAGAGGCTGCCCGGCATGCGCCTCAACTGCTGCCGGTGCTGGCGGAGCAACTGGAGCGACGAGGCGCGGTCCAGAACAGGATCGGAATGGATGGAGTTCAATCACCAGCTGCAAAAACTCCAACTCAACCATCCTCAACCATTTGGGCATGGCTTCAATCTTATAAAAATACATTGAAATCACCATTTTGGAGGGGATGGACATCCCTTTAAATCCCAGCATATCACAGCTATTTTGACCGCCAATTCCGCCGCCTTCAGCGTCAGGTGTTGCGCTGGATTGGTCCTTGGGCAACGACTGTCGCAGCAACTTTGGCAGATATGCGCTGGATGCGGCGCTGGAAGTGCTGGTGAAGGAGAGATGTCGGAAAACTTCTCCAAACATATGGGGGATTTGAGAGCCAAAATGGGAATTTAACCATGAGCAATGCTGATTTAACCATCAAATCATGGTGACTTATAATAACCATCAACATATAGGAATTTCATCAATGAGTCCGGATTTGCATGGTTGTGGGTCAAAATTGGGTACAAACGGACTCACCACATTGGTCATGCTTTCCTATTTTTATTGTTTACTCATCCATTTTGAGGGGTTGAAAAGCTTGACCTATCCCCATAATAAGTCTGTGGATTTGACCACACATAGGGGGACTGAACCAATCAGAATTGGAATTTCAGCAATTTTGGATTTGGCTTTGTGCAAACATATGGGATTTATCTCGTAAAACATGGCAATGTTGAAAGTCGAAATGTTGGGTGTTGTCCCTTAAATTTTCAGTCAAAAACATGTGTTGATTTCTGTGGATTCCATTGTTCAAGTGCTTGGTCGATCGGGGCATCAGGAGGTTAATCATGGAGGGTTTGAGTGTGATGCAATGGGATATACGATATAATGGGAATATGTTAAGACATGTTATTGCAGGAAAAACATGTTCATATCAACCCTGGTGATTGGTGATTTGGACATCCTCTTGTCGCCTCCAGTCCAAAGTGATGCGAGCATATATGGGCGCGAATGTCCATGAAGCTTCCCTCTTGCAATGAAGCATGGCTGTGGAAGATCACCGAGATCCATTCCTGAAATGTTTGTGCCAGGTTGGACTACGGGCATTGCCCCACCCATGCTACTGGGATTCTTAGTCAGTGGTTAACTGATGGGGCCAGGTCTGGATTCCTGGGGATACCCCAGGTCATGATGATCCTGTTATGCTGCAATCCAGGAGATGCGAAACGAGCCGGCAGCCCTCTCCCTGCTGTCCCTGGGTCAAGGACATACAGAACTCCAAGGGGTTATATGTGCCATGGTCAAACATGGGATATGGGGTTTGGTCCTGCTATCATCATTAGATTCCTGAGAATTGGCATATAGATCGCTATTGATGGATTGATGACCATCCCCCAACACGGGCAATTTACCCAACGTCAAATTACCATAGGGTATTAAGCCATTCATATCCCATGAATAGCCCATTAATGTCTCATTAATGAATCTTAGCTTTCTTGTGGCCAAGCTTTTCTCCGAAGGAAGTGGCAAAGGTGACACTGCTCAATTGATCCTTGGGCAGAAGCATGGCGGCCGGTGTTGTGAATGTCCTCAAATGTTCAAAGCGGTATGTCTGGAAAAAAGGAGGTATACCGAATATATTGCTACTTTAGTAGGAAAAATGATGATTAATCAGTGGATTTCAGACACACCCAAATGGGGATCCTAGGGATTAGGCATTTTTGCCGTCAGAGATGCTTTTCGAATGTTCTCTTGGGCGGTTCCTGGTTTGATCATGAGGTTCAACTTAATAAGACCAGTTCATGTCCGGGGGCCATGATCACTCCTACCTACCACCACCCTGGTACTGCAATGACGTAGTTTTGTCCAGGTGAAACAACATATATCAGACACGCTATAGATATCTATAGATTATATTTGACCACTACTTGAACTCATGGCTTTCAACGAGCTTGCAGGTATTCGGCCAAATGATTGGTGAAGCATCTCCAGATGAAATCATTTTGCTTCATGCTTTCTGGGAAAGATATCCACATTTTCCTAGATGTCATGGCCGATGAACATTGCCCATTCTGCCGTATTTGCTATCAATAATTCAATGATCCTGGATCTGCCGAAGATGACCGTGATGATTTTCGTCCTGGGTAGGTCCACCATTTGGGAAATTCATCTGGGAACATACCCTCTGGTTATGCAACGTAGCTATGGAACGTCACCACTTTTAATCGGTAAATCATCATGTTTTTCATCTATACTGTAAATGGCCCATTTTCCATAGCTATGTTATGCAGCCAAGAGGGCATATATCATTCATACCCCATGAAAGTATCTCATTCAATCACTATAAAAATACCGTAATTAATTATATTGATAGTATATTAATATATATAGTATACATAGATTTTTCATGGCCCCCTGAAGCCTTAAGCAGATCCTGCCGCAGCGCGTGGACCTGGCTTCCGAGGGACGCCGATCCATTGATGCGGGCAGCGGCCGCACAGGGGATGACGAGGTTCCGCATTTCGGGCTGCGGCCGCGGGTTGGGGAAGCGAACAAAGAATGGGGGATCCCCAGTCATCACCATGGGTTTCAGTACTAAGTCATGGTCATCCATGACTTGGATGATTTGGGGGTACCCTCATGATTTTGGAAGTACCCCAATTATAGATGATTTACTTATATATACATATATATATATAGATATCAAAAATGGCGGTTTATGGGGAGTTCAATGGATTTACCCTCTGGTAATTTTGCATATAACTAATTGTGGAAAGTGAGCCATTTATAGATGATTTACGTATTAATAGTGATTTTCCCTAGCTAAGTTGGTCTGGAGGGTATACATCTGGGTATGGCTCAAAAGTACTATGTGATTTTGATGAGATGCTTGTCATCGTCTTGAGCCATTAGTCAGTCAATGTCTTCAAAGTCACATCATGTACTAGCAAAAGCCAACCACAGATGGATTGTGGAGGTCCCAATTTTGATCAATTTTGGAATACCGCCACTTGCAACGCAAGCTCGGACGAGGAAACGGCGATGTTCCCTTGCGCTGGCGAATGGATAGCAACACTGGGTTCTAACCCCAAACGACTGTGAAATATCAAGGGATGTCATGCAATTTTATACTCACATCCAATTCCATCCAATCACCATCCATTCAACCATCACTTCAGTGATGGAGAAGGGCAAGACCGGATTAATCAGCCTTGCCCAAAGTCAACAAGGTCAACAAGGCTTTTGGAGGCATCTTCTGAACTAACCCGAATTCATACACCTCACATCATTGAGGAAAAGAAAAAAGGAACAGGAAAAGACATGAAAAGACACAGGAAAATGGCAAACCAAACCAAAACACATAGGGCTGATGTGGGCTTTATTAATTGGGGCGGCGCCCCTTTTAGTTTTGGCGGGGGACACCACTCATGGGGCGGACCCTTTGTGAGCTTCCAGGACTATCATGTTTACCCCAAGAATAGCAAGACACGATCATTGCGGGGATGATGTGTTTCCCTGTTTCTGGGTGTTTAAACGACCCATGAGGGATCAAGAAAAAAATCCCGCAATCACAACTTACAGGGAATATCTAAAGTAGTACCACCATGTACCACCAAAAATCTTGGGGACCCGGAGGGACTTCTCTAAATGAGGGGGCTGCACAATTCTCATTGACTTGAGTCTTGCCCCAAAATCAGGGGAGAGACGAGGCTTCCTCCACTTTTGGGGGAAGTATTAGTCCTAACTTGACATTATCCCAGAGGTTGGCAAGAAACATCCAATGCCATGGCCCCAGCAACTGTGTCAAGGCTCGTGGAGAGATTGGTGAAAGAATGCGGTGCAGATGTGAATTCCAAGGCCGGGGTTGGCAGTGGGCAGTGTCTGATTTATAAGTTGTCCATGTTTGTTCGTTGCTGTAGATGTTTGTTCCTGTGGTGTTTGTGGACTATTTTGCGATATGTTGCGTCTTCTTGTTTCTGTTTGACAAGGTGACAATTTCTGTCAATGCTGTGCCCACACGTCCTACTTCGCTCAAGCTTTCTCGGCAGAACTCATGTACAAACCTCTCACCCACACCAATTCGGAGACTTGGCAAACATCACTTATTGGTCTTATTGAGAAACCGGGATCCTGGCTTCTATCCCAAGAGCACCTTCATTGCAAAGCTTGCTGGTGGTTTCACACTATTTCTACTTCACCGAAATTTGGACCGGTGATTCCAAGCATCATTTTCCTTTCCTCTTCCGCAATGACAGAACCTGCTTCCTCTTCCCTCCTCTTCCTTCCTCTTCCTTCCTTCGTCTTTCTTCTCTTTTTGTCCACTGCTTTTCCTCTTTTTCTTTCTCTTTCTTTCCTGCTTCGTTGCTGCTTTCTTCCTTCTTCCTCTTTTTCTTTGTTGCTGGTCATCTCTTCTTCCTTTCCTCTTCCTCTCCTCTCCTTTTTATTATTGTCCCTTTCCTCTATTCCTTTCCTCTCTTTCTTTCCTCTTACTTTCCTCATCCCTTCCCCTTTCTTTCCTTTTCCTTTCCTTAGACAGATTAGTTCCTCTATTTTCATGAATACAAAACCATAGTTAGCGATAGGGCCCCTGAAAAAAAAAAGTGGTTATATACCAATGTTTTAAACACAGAAAACACGCAGAGTTTTGACGGCGTTCACAGGGATATATAGACATACTCAGACACATCGATGCATACCTGTGTAGAGACAGGTAGACAGGTAGCCGCCTGCAATATAGATTGTCAGATAGACTGATGGATAGATGCATGGAGACAAAGTCGCCCTGAAGTCAATAGAAGAACGATTTGTCAAG
The DNA here is from genome assembly GCA_003297045.1 of Symbiodinium sp. clade C Y103. Lineage (NCBI taxonomy): Eukaryota > Dinophyceae > Suessiales > Symbiodiniaceae > Cladocopium > Cladocopium sp. clade C. Next base: position 357,831 of record BGPT01000319.1, on the reverse strand, counting down.
TCTCAAGCTGCCTGACAGAATATCATAGAGAAAGTTGTGAGAAACACTCAAGGTCCATCAATCCACGGTCAAAGTTTCCTGTAATCCCATCCGTTCGCATGAAACACCTCCATTCTATGGCATTCTTGGTCCCAAAGATGTCATTGGCCCTACATCCACCATGGTGACTCTGGGATCCTTCTCTCCAGGATCCTCGCTTCGGAAGTAGCGCCCTGGATCGAGCATTGGATGCTGGCAAGGTGGGGGCCTGGCTAAGCCAGCGGATATCTTTGGAATTCCAGGATTGGACCAAAGAGTAGGACTCCAAACCTGGGTGCAACTTGGGGATTATTGGGGATGATCGTAGTATCTCACAAAGTATCCCCATTGAGCAACTAGTAGAATGACAGAGGGGTTTGAAAACTGCTCAATTGGACAGCCCCAGAAAACTTTGCGTTGTAAAGAGGAGATGGGGCCCCTGTAGACAAACCCAGATGGAACATGTAGCAGCACCCTTGAGAGGGATGATGGTCCTGCTTGTAAAAGCTATTTCAGTGGTGCAATATTGGTTTCTGCCAAGAAGGCATCAGGATGGTTTTAAGATGTTTTAACCTACTATTTCTCTATAATGTCGGACTGCCATGCGATGAAAACACCTCGATATTTTCTGGGTTTTTACTTTTAGAGGCTGCATTTTCCTTAGTGGTAGTACATATTGCCCAATTTGTTGAAGAGTTTCCAGGAGTAGCCACTACAATCCGCTCGTGATTTGACCTTCACACCAGGAGCAAACGTCACTGAAGCTTTTGCAGCTGGGTGCCGATCCAACTGTCGGAAAGGGTGTCCCTTAGTGGCAGGTTGGGTTGACCCCGGCATCCATTCTCATCTTCTGTGATATAATCAAACGAACCCAAAATTTACCAGAAGTGGATGGTACAAACCATTCCACCACACTAAGTTTGTTTGTTGCTTGACAAATGGACTGAGCCTGACATGAGTCAAGATTTGGACTTTCGTTGTACTGGTTTGGTGCAGCAAGGGGGTTGAGGAACCAAACTATCATTGGAAAGCTGCATGGTCTTTGGCCAGAAAAGTATACAACTAATCGCAAGTTTATAGACATTCTCTTTCTGTACGTGTGGGCCTGTTGCGCTTGCGATCCAGGATGTCATGCTATCTCCCCACATCATGCACAGGTATCCAGAATAGGGCGCCAACCATGAGAAACACAGCGGTCCGAAGTCATTTTCTGTTCAACGGATACTAACTGCACAAAGCAGTCCCAATGTTCCACAGAAAACATCTCCAAAATGGACAAGCTCTCAATAGGACTCAGTATCATTACTCCCTTCAAGCATTGCGAAGAATGCTCTCCCTCTATCTCTCTTCGGATCAGCTGTACCGCGATATACCATGCGTCCAAAACCCAGTGAACCTCCCCAGAAAGTTCTGCCAAGGTGGACTACGTTTTGGCTCGCGCGGGGCCAAAGGCCCTGGACCCATTGGGACCCATTGGGATCATTGAAGTCTTGGAAGATGAGCACAACTGGATCTCGTTTCTCTCATCATTACGGGTAACGATTGGCAACATCCAAACAGCCAAGCATGAAAGCAAGCGTTTGGATCGATTTAAACAGCATGAATGATCCACAGAATGGAGATGTTCCTTGCGGCATATTGGTTGTTACATGTTGTTACATGTCGTTTCTGCAAGGCAAATTCTCGGAGAATGTAGTAGTGGAGCATTCAGCAAGTTCTATGAACTGCCTCGCATTAGGTATGAAATAAGAAAGGTAGGGAATGAGTAGCCGCCATTGCAGATCGGTGTTGTTTGGTCTTGCCAAAATCAGCATGTGCTCTGGGTGGTTTTTAACAGATGGAGCTTTTGATCAAACGTGATCAAACCAAATGATTGACGTGGCTTAATTCTATGACTTGTCTTTGCATCATGATCTCTTACTCAAATAATCCTTTCCCCCTAATACTAACCCCCCCTTAATAATAAACACCTCAGGTAGTTTTTATTATTAGGGGGGTATTTATTATTAGGGGGACCCTAATACAAAAATTTGGGACCTTATTACTAAAAACTATTTTTCTCGATTTCAAAATCAATTAAATTCCAATTTAAAACGCAATTGATATGTTGCAAAAAAATTGGATTTCGAAGCGGATCGCTAATAGAAAGCGCCGGACCTTATTACTAAAAACTATTTTTCTCGATTTCAAAATCAATTCAATTCCAATTTGAAACGCAATTAATACGTTGCAAAAAATTGGATTTCGAAGCGGATCGCTAATAGAAAGCGCCGGACCTTATTACTAAAAACATCTAAAAACTATTTTTCTCGATTTCAAAATCAATTAATAAATTCCAATTTAAAACGCAATTAATACGTTGCAAAAAATTGGATTTCGAAGCGGGACCCCAATAATAAGCATCCCGGGGTTGACTAGTTTTTATTATTAGGGGGTGAAACCGACAAATGGTAGGTTTATTTTTAAATTGTTTTCTAAAGGGGATCAATTAAAAGTCAAATTNTAAAAGTCAAATTGGCCAACCACAAATTTTCCAAAATTGGAGATGGACCCTAGTTTTTATTATTTGGGGGGGGTTTAGTAATAGGGGGAAGGGATTATTCATAATATTGTACCCGCCAGGTATTTTGCCGCATAAAGCTGTAGCCACTGTGTACCTATCACGCAAATATTGTAGTATTCATTCGGATTTATTCGGTACGCCTTGTGTCTCTATGTACATGCTTGTTAGAACACTAGAATATGATGATGAATAGCATAATCCTGTATAAGAAGTATATATATATATACATATACATACATATTATAATTATATATATACACAAAAGATTGCTGACTGGCGACATGTCTTTCCTCATCAGCGTCCCTCCAAACAGACGCTGCTCCTGCAGGTGCGGGCGCAGTTGCCGCTCAGCAGCTCCATGAGAAGTGCAGCGAAAAGTGCATCCTCAGAGGCGGCAGCAACCTTTGACGCACGTTGAAGGAATTACTTAGTGACACATGTAATTACTTTGCAAGTAGTGTCCGTTCACATGTCTAGTTTTTGTTTAAGCTAAAAGTCAATATACGTTTAATACAAGTATGTAGATGTATATCAATTGTCAACGTGTGTTGAACTTTGTTGAACACACCCGTTAAATATGTCACAATATACTGAGACATGTTGAACAATGTTGAAGTATGCTAAGACTGCAGTATGCTAAAATTACTTTGCTTCGAGTGATCCCCACCATGATACTTTCTTTGGAATATAGTGTGATACAGATTTTGACATTCTTTTTCTGGCAAAACTTTATGGC
>BGPT01000319.1:339258-354453 GCA_003297045.1 Symbiodinium sp. clade C Y103 | reverse complement strand
TCTTTCTGGCATTCTATCTGACATTCTTTCTGGCATTCTTTCTGGCATTCTTTCTGGCATTCTATCTGGCAATCTATCTGGCATTCTATCTGGCATTCTATCTGGCATTCTATCTGGCATTCTTTCTGGCATTCTATCTGGCATTCTATCTGGCATTCTTTCTGGCATTCTATCTGGCATTCTATCTGGCATTCTTTCTGGCATTCTATCTGACATTCTATCTGACATTCTTTCTGGCATTCTATCTGGCATTCTATCTGGCATTCTTTCTGGCATTCTTTCTGGCATTCTATCTGACATTCTATCTGGCATTCTATTTGGCATTCTATCTGGCATTCTTTCTGGCATGTATTCTGACATTCTATCTGGCCTTCTATCTGGCATTCTATCTCGCGGTTGAGGTCCGGCGCTGCCCACTGGCCTCTGGAGCTCGCCGTTGAGGTCCGGCGTTGCCCACTGGGATCTGGACCTCGCGGTTGAGGTCCGGCNGGTCCGGCGCTGCCCACTGGCCTCTGGAGCTCGCCGTTGAGGTCCGGCGTTGCCCACTGGGATCTGGACCTCGCGGTTGAGGTCCGGCGTTGCCCACTGGGATCTGGAGCTCGCCATTGAGGTCCGGCGTTGCCCACTGGGATCGGGAGCTCGCCGTTGAGGTCCGGCGTTGCCCACTGCAATCTGGAGCTCGCAGTTGAGGTCCGGCAGTGCCTGCTGCGATCTGGAGCTTGCGAGGAGGAGGCGGGAGGAGGTTGTCCACCCCCCGCCCCCGCCCCCGCCCCCCCGCCCCCCGCGCAGCTGTGATAAAATCTAGTAACCCTCACCTGGCAGGTGGGGAATAATACATGCTTATCACAACATATTGAGATATGTGCACATATACACTAATATACCCAAATATGTCAAAATCCATAATGTTAGAATCCCAATTGTTGAATTCTCAACTCTCCTTTTCTGTGGAGTTGCACGTCTCCATGCCCATCAGCTGCACTAGAAGCAGGTGGACTTCAGCGGGCTGCGGGGCAAGCTGCAGAAGACTTCGGAACGCATGGTGCTGCAGCAGCTGGAAAATCAGAGGTGCTGGGGCTGGGTCCAACGATGTCCAATCCTTGCAATATGGCATATGGGATGATACTTGCAATATTTGTGTTCTGGTTTATGATCATCAATTTAATTGGTTGGGTTTCTTTCGTTTGTTCTTGCCATTTGGATCCATTTGGTTTGGCAGGATACATATATAATCATATATACATATTATTATACATATACAGTGTCATGTTCTTACCGGCGCAAATTGGCTTGGAATGGTAGAACATCTTGAAATCTTGAAACCAGGCAGAAGCTGCAACAGTTTGTAATTGACAGGGATTGCCCATGCGACAGGTGGCTAAGACTAGAGAGCTTGACAGAGGATCTGGGACAAACCAATTCCGGAGTCAGCAAGAACAAGGGCTTGCGTGATGACCAACCAAAAACGGCAAGATACCCTTTTGCACCTACCCGAAGCATCCACCACTTCAAGACTTGCCAAACATGGTTGCACGGAAAAACCACAGTGGCATTTGTTGTCCACCATCCGGAATGATGTTTGCAAAGTACATGGTGAAAATATCTGGCATATACCTTTTGGTAATTTAACATAGCTATGGAAGCCGTGGCCCGTGGCCAGTTCGATGATTTGCCAAAATTATGATTTTCCATAGCAAATTCTTAAATCATCACAGGGTAAATCTAATTTTTGATGGCTGTATCTCATGATATTCCCATTTTGTCAGTTAAATCTCATGAAATCTCCCAGAATCTTGATGTTTGTATCCAACTCGTATCCCCAGAAAGCTTCCAAAGGGAACTCGGGAACCCCGCGAGGTTCTCCAAAGTGCAACTGGCACAGCTGCTGCAGGAAGCCGCAAGGCGGAGAGTGCCCATCATGTTGATAAGATAGGGACTTGACCAGTAAAAAATATGTGTTTAACCATCAAACATTGGTATTTGACCACCAAAATAGATATCTTACATTATCTAATCATCAAAAACAATAGGTATCTAACCGTCAACAAATACGATTTAACTTTAACTACCAAAAAACATGCAATCAGGATTTGACTACAAACAAGAATCAAACATTGGGATTCGACCATCAAAAAGTGGAGAACATCTACATATAAAATAGGTGGATCTACCGATATATGTGGAATTTTTTGGGGTCCAGTTCAAGTTATAAGTGGATATAGAATCATAGTATCATAAGGCTTCCCATATCCCAACTTATGGGGCTTACTGGGATACTTATAGCCATAGTTTTAAACCCCAACTGCACCCCCAAGTAGGGATTTGACCATCAGCAATCGGGATTTAGTTTTTAACACTAGCCAAAGATAGGCGTTTAAGATCAACCAATGGGGACATAGATGGGTTTATTCGGGCACACATACGCGCGTGCCTGAAAATGGAATGTGGCCCCAAATATGGCAATCTCAAAGGGGCAAATGATGATAAATCACTAAATCTAGAATGGATCCGGAAAATAGTGAGTATGGGTTGGTCCAAAATGGGGAATACCTCCAAGTATAGCATTCACAGAAGTGACAATAAATGTCTACAGCCCCATTGGGGGAATGATAATACCCTCTATTTCAAGCAACAAAAACAGAAACCCAGCAGCCTGCAGAATCGGCTACAAACCACGTCTTCTGCGACAGCTTTACGACACCTTGGGCGCAGAGATTCCATTGAACTGGGACGAGGCCTGTCTGGTGCCGATCAGACAATCCTAGCTCAATCAACTTCTCGGCGAATTAGTGCCAGGGGGAAAGTTGCCAGGGCTACCTCTATGAACATTATGGTTGTTTTTCAACAATCATTCTGTGTAGAATGTGGGCTTCCCATCATGTTCCATGTTTCTACTGAAACAAGATTGTGGTAAATCCAATCATAAACCTCCCAATTTGGGACGGTGCGTTCGCACCCTTTCTGTTATGACTGGGGATTGATTTTTGACTTATTGGATGTGTTGTCTCATGGTTTACCAACTTTACCAAGATACAAACTAGTATCGTTGGTTGATATGTTTGACTACAAGTACAACATGTTTTACAAACCCACAGTACTATTTGATACTAATTTTGTTAAAACATCCCCAATGACTCACCAGAAATAGATGGGATTCAAACCATGCTCAGTCATGGTTTCTGGCCTTGTTTTACCCACAGTACTATTTCTATCTGGGACATTCTGGGACTCTCAGACTCGGGGAAAACCTGGGAAGCCGTAGGCCGATGCCACGTCCGACGCCGCCTTCGCGCGGCGACCCTTGGATGTGGCACTGGAGACAGCGGTGGAGGAGCCAGGGCATCTCCAAGGGCCTGTGGGAAGGTGATGTCCATCTGAACATTGGTTGGTAGATGAAGGAGCTGATTTTCGGCCATGAATTTTTGTGGAAGTCATGTCAGTCATGTGCAACTTCTTTGAGAAAAATAAGGCAAGTATGGGCAAGTGCATAAGTATCCACTGCTTGGTGGTGTCAAAGTCGTGTTACTTTCAAGCATATTCAGATTCAGATATATTTAGATTAATTATATGGGACGATGATCTCTACTGACGAGCATATTTTTCAGATGGAAACCAAGAAGCAGTGAAGAATGTGGAAAACCTGGTTTGGGATGGTATGGGGATGTGTTGGGTTTTTCTGAGATAGCACACCCCCAAAATAGTTGTCCCAGAAAAGATTGTCATTTTGGGGTATCCATCATATTTTAGACACACTTTCGGAGATACTTTTCACCTTTCTGGGGACAAGCAAATACAAGAAATAGGTGGTAAACCATTTGGGGATGATTATTTGGAAGGTTGTTTGAAATTCGGGGGATAGTATTAAAACGAATGAAATGATGCGTTATATATTGTTATATCATGATGGTAAGTTAGCACTTGGAGATACGGTATTTCTCGGCGTGGATTGGCATCAGCGATTGTGTTCTGATAAGATCATGCCGTCCTTTCCTTCTTTGAATTCGATTTCATGCTGACATGGGCATGCAAAACAGTTTCAACATGTTTCAACATGTGGAGATTGTTTGATAGGGTTTGGTCAAGTTTGGTCATGTCAGTTGGCTGAAGGATGTTGCAAACCACAGTTTTGCTTTTCACCAAAGCCTTTGGCTTGTCTCTTCCATCGTGCCTAGGCATACACCGCCAATGAGTGAAGAATGCAAGACAAGACCACCAGTAATGTAGAGTATCAATCGGGTTTTAGACAGGATCCAGCAAACCCCGATTGATTTCAAATGCAGCTGAGATTGCGAGCATTCAAGAATTCAAATTGAGTTTTTTGTTTCCATACAGGTCCCAGTCTCAGGAGTCTGACACTTTCATCGTCTCATGCCACATCTACATTTCACTATTTCACTACTACTGACCAGACTTTCAATGAACTTCTGCCATTGGTGGCCCTCATCCTGCATCAAAAAAACCATCCTGCAGCCATGGTTGCCGACGGTTTCCGCAGCTGGCGTGAGGCTGGGAAACTGGCTGGATGGCTGGAGGAGGATTTTTCATGCAGGTCAAAGTGTTGAAGATGATGCCAGCACTGATACCCTCCGGAAATCCAACTTGATCACGAGACAATTCCATACTTTTGCGGTAGATCCTGTACACAGATCAAATGGACAATGTTCCGCCATTCACTGCATCCACCGAGAGTATCAGGGTAGTGGCCTGGTTGAACTCTGAAGAGGTCCGCGAAAGTTATGATTTGTTGCCGCTGGAGCCGCAGCCAGATCAAAGGCGTCGCAGTGGAAGATGGGGGTTGGTGTCTGAAGTCAAAGATCCTCAAACCGGACAATGTGGGGAATCCCAATAATTATGAACAACCACCATTTGGGGATGGTAAATATAGCATCCATAAAAGTGGGATAGTGGGGATGGTTTGTAATTTCGTTTACCACATTATACGCGTTGCCCCGGCTTCCAGTCGAGGCGTCCAAGCCAAGTGTTAGACAGCTCCAGAAAACGAGCGTCTGAGGTGGGACCTGGACATGGGCCTGTCGTTGGCCTGGTGAAAGTGGTTGAAACTTGTTGAAACTAGGGTCCATGATGTTTCTCATTTCATCTGAAATCTTTGGTTGGACTGCTTGAAACATGTTGATGTTCCGAAAGCTTCTCATTTCATCTTACTTCTTTACAGTCTTTGCATCGAAATGTGGTCGTGTTTGTCCCAATTCCAACCAATGGCTTCCCCAGGGATATCCGGTGATCATCCCAGCACCAGAACCCTGGCTGGGACAAATGCTTCCAGTGGCCCATCTGCAGCCAGGATTTGATCCCACCATTGGAATTCCCATGGTTCGACTCTCAATCATTGGGGAAATCAAGATAAATCAATAAGGATTATTTTTGTTGACGAAAGGATGTACTATTTCTTTGATTGGCATAGTCACATAGTCAGCCAATACGAGCAATTGAGAGTATGACGCAGGGAAATCATTCATTCTAATGAATCATCAATCATTTCCAGCGATGGATTCAGATTGAACTCCGAGTTGGCATCTCCGGAATTGTTGCAGTGGCTTGGCATCCTCCAATTGCTGGATCTAAGGATGTCCAAGAGGACGGTGCACCTTGGCGCGCTGGGCTCTTTTGGACAAGCTTCGGTGGTTTGCTGGGCGTTCCTTGACGAACTGCCGAAGTTGTGGCCTGGTCATGGCTCTAAGGCTCTAAGTGTTGGGCTTAAATCTCACGAGGACCTTGAGTGCTAAGCTGATTGTTGCTCGCGGGTAAAAAAAAAAACACTTTCGGAAATAATCCAAGGACACTACTGTGCTGTAAATTGGATGGAAGTTCTATTTCAGCACTCGCCCTATTGTCTTTGGGGACATCAAGATCTTTTGAGTTTGAACTCAACGTCTCTGCAACGGTCATCGGTGATTTTTTTGGATCTAGCACTGGATCCTCAAATTTTGGTGAACAAAGGAAACTTACTTTGATTGGATTCAGATGATTCAGCCTAATGTGGTTTCAAAATGTTTCAAACATGTAACATATATCAATCATATATCCTACTATTTTGTTCACACTTTTTCCTTGGGATAAGGATCGAAGTGGACTAAAACTTATGTTAAAACGCATGAGCCAGGATATGATGCACAGAGATACTCACTGTTCGACTGTAAACAAATCAACATCTCAACGAATTGTTTCTTCTTTGGACGGCCTTCCGGTACCGGATGGAAGATCACTTGTAGTTGAGTGCGTTTGGGTCTTTGAATGGGTTGATGTTCAGCCCGAAGTAGGGGGATCATGTCAACCTTCAAAGGAAAATAGGCAAACATCCAAGATTCCGCACATATATTTCCTTAGTTTTCTATAGGTTTATAGTTACATGCCCGGTTGCTGCGCCTGTCAGTGCATTCAATAAAAAATCCTCAGCATCTGAGGTCTTCCGCGGTGTCACTTGGCTACAACATTGGGCCCCATTTTCAGACAAACCCAAATGAGGATGGGTCATGACCTATACCATTTTGGCGCGAACATCAATTTGGGAGTAGCCATGGGATTGAACTTTCTGACCCCTGGCCCTCATTCTGAGAGCGCATGCTTCCAGCGCACTTTCCTTCATATGACATGAGTTTCAGCCCGGCTGTTGAGCCAGCAATCGCAGCACGGGCGCAAAGTAGCTTGGCAAAGGTGGAACCTAAGCTTGGGCATGTCATATGAACTGTAATGACTCATTTGGAAAGATCATCCTAGTTGATTGGCAACTAGGGGGTGGCCCCACTAGCCACCAGTGCATTATGTGCATTGTCCTAGTATGTACATACACATGTACACATGTGGCATCATGTAGCATTACATATATACATGCACATGAAGCACTATACACATGCACATCTACACCGTATATATTTATATGATTTTATATGTACACGTTTTTGAAGTGTGCTATTTTGAATATGTGTCAAGGTGTCATTAAATTATGTATCATCCATTTTCGTTGGTCAATCCAACCCGAATCTCCGAGGCAGCAGTGGCCTTCCTGAGCGATGGCAGGTGGGGAAGTCCAGCTCCAGCTCCGTTGAATTTTGTGGAACTATTTGGATGTGAATCCAGGTTGGTAGCTGGAGAATAGTCAATATATATATATATATATATATATTGTATAATTATCTATACATACATACATACATACGTACGTACGTACGTACGTACGTACGTACGTACATGCATACATGCATACATGCATACATGCATACATGCATACATGCATACATGCATACATGCATACATGCATACATGCATACATACATGTGTGTGTACATATAATATATACTCATGTTTATGCGTGTATAGGTTTAGAAATATGTATGTGTAGATATGTATTTATGATTATGTATGCTATAAGCATGATGAATATTCTAAAGAGTAGTTGCGAACCACTCACTAACTGTGGACGTCCAAGTGCAACCTCTGATAGTCTTGGAAGAACAATCAATCAACTGAATTCCTATGCGAAATGTACATGTTACATTTTTTTGCACTTCTTGTATGTGGCACATTGTTTTATTTGCAGTTCGAGACGTTGGAAAGGCAGAAGGATAAGTTGCAAGCTGGAGCACTTGTGTAAGAGGATTTTGCTCGATTCCCGGCCATCAGACCTCCCAATCTATATGTTTCTAGACACACGAAAACAACAACGATGAGAATCATCAAACAACCACTTGGATGGTGGAAAACCCCTGAGTTTCTTTGGCTCGGCGCTCCAAATTTAGATGTCCAACCCTTCATGCTTTCTCCCAGGTCTCGTTCCGCCTCGCGATGTCAAGCTTTCATGGTGGGTTTCATGGCATCAGCCCCCTGGTACATGTCCATGTTGGGCCTCTCAGGCCCGCCGTTCGCTGAAAATGGGTGGTTGATGTTGGTTGGGATTCGTGATTTTTGTTGGCCCATTTTTGTTGGCCACCCGCAATTGCAAGGAGGTGTCTTACTTTCGATGGATGTATGATAGATGCTGTTCTTTGGGAGGGCATAGCGGCGATGCGCCAAATGATGATGATTAAGTTTACCAATAGAATGGAGCAGAATGAGGACCCTTGCGTTCACGGTCAAAGAATTATGGACCTGAATCTGGTTATGTCATAGTATGTTTGCATCCTCACAATTTGATTGGTAGAGAACAGTTCATGGTATTCAGGACACCGGCCCCAATGTCTGAAGGCTTTTTTCCCCGATGGCTGGCTGGTGTTGAACGGTCAATGCCCGATTATATTCCCACTGATAGTAATCTTTTGAGGAGTTGGTACTCACTTGATCTCACTTGTACATTGGAGTCGGATTTAATATCCATGATTATGTATTATGTATATATATATATAACATTTATATGATGTATACAATTATATTGAAATCTGTGGTGCTGTTCTTCGGCCTGTACCATCCTGTAACCGGAAATGGTTTCACCCGCTGGGAGGTGTTCTGTCAGTCTACGCCGCTCGTGCTGAGCGCGCTGGACGCAAGAGGTCGGCATTTTGGGATGCTGAGTCCCATCCGGCGTGTGACCCTTGGGACCAATAGGTTCTTGTTGCGGTGCTGTTGATATAATGTGGGAATGGATCAAACCATTCAAAAAATACTATATGACTGGGGGACATGCCAAAGCCCAAAATCCCTGGTGTTTTGGTGTGAGCAAAAGGGTACCAGGGTTTTGATCCATAGCCTCAGCAGCAGCGGTTTGTTTTAGGCCAGAAGTGGAGACGTGTCCCCCACTTTTGAAGAAGATAAACTGACCGTGAATATTGAACGCTACTTACATGCTGCCATGTTGCAAGTTTCAAGTGGTTTGAATCTGAAGCCTGCGTACTGAACAAGTTACTATACTATACGTATATAATATTCATATATATATATAGACACTGTATATATCATACATCATATATATATATATAATGAATAGATTCTTTGCACTTAATGTTTGACCGCTTCAAAGTCTGTTGGAAGAGCCGGTCCACAAAAACTGCCAGATCATCTTCCCTGTGATGTGAGATGACCAAGGATTTGGGGTGAGCAAAGTCCAACAGAAGCCCTGCAACGATTGGTGTGGACTTCCCAAGCTATGAATCTTCCCTTCTGCCTGCTGCCGATGCAGCCAAGGCTTCCTGGGAGCACACACTCCTTTCGGTTAAACCCTAAACCCTCCCACAACAGAGTGACAGGTTCGGTGTGCCTGGTACATAGAGGTCTTCAAAAAGTGTTGAGCACAAGCCCAGTCCTGATCAAGATTTAGAGTGGATAGGGAAATCCAGTCCCTCCATACTTGGGCTTTGCTCCATACTTTTTGGTTGGCGACACGTTTCGGAACCCATCAAATCGCAGCAGAGCTAGCCGAGCATGGAAAAGAACGCCTGGGAGGAGGAAGGCCATGCTTGGGAAATACAGCCTGGTAGCACCCCAATACACTTGCAGTGACTGATGACTGATGTGAGGCTCTTCGATAAATTGCGATTTCAACAAAGATGTTGGAGATTCAGGGGCTGAAATATAAAACTGAATTCCAAACCTTGTGGCACCTGTCTAAAGGATTCCAGAGGTACCAAATAGAATCCAAAGAGAAAGCTATATCATGTGATGTAATTTCTTTTGAAAGTGCGTGTTAACCAGGAGGATGTGCCATTGAGTTGGTTTGTTAATCATTGTTGCTTTATGATGATATTATACACTACACAGTATGATACGTTTTTGTTGCTGCCAAAGTAAGTCAGACTCGGACATGATGAGCAAAGTGACAACATTGTTTGCCAGGAGAACCCAGATCCTCGGGCTGCTGAATGGCTGCTGGACGAGGGGATGAAACGTACCAGGGGAAGGCCTCAGATGTGGCAGGGCACAATCTGTGGTACCTGGAAGGCTTCCACAGATCTCGGTAACCTTTTCGTGTTGAAACATTCGGTGTTTGAGAATGGTGGGACCACCCCAACTTCAGATGGATCATCAGATTATCATCATTTTCCCTATCACACTTGCAAGTTGGTTTGGGGGTACGCTCCGATTTCAGACGTGCTGATACAGTTCAGCCCATGGCAAGGCCCCGTTTGAACGGCAACCCCTTACTGCGTACGGCGGCAAGTAGGCGCCAGCTGTGTGTGGTTGCAGCCAAATTGTTTGCCATGTGGGTGATGTTGACTTATTGTTGAGAGGTTCCAGTAGTAGATGTCTCAATCCAAATCCATCCCAATCCATTTGGGATAGGCAATTCAGAGAATTTGTTAAGAGAACTCCTACCTGGGATGTGCTTTGTGAGTGTAAGTACTCAATGGATGACAACTGTATTTTGTGCTATATGATTTATGTGTGTGGTGGATGGCAGAATCCACATTGTGTCATGCACCACAAATTTGGTTTGGCCCTTTTGAAAGTGAGTCGGTCACGTCACCTGTTGCTCTACTGGAGCAACAAGAACAGAGAGATTGAAACAAAGCTGAGGTTTAGATTTTTGATGATATCCTGTCATTTAGAAATTGTTGATTTCGTGAGTTGCTGCTCAGTTTTTTTGTTGCGACATGTCACAAATAGATGATGGCTACATGGCTATATTCTCTCTACAGATATATAATGATATCGTATATACCTTCTACATATGTATAATGTATACATGTATAATTGAACACATGTTCATATACATACAAAATATAGTAGATTCTACAATAATAGATCATTGTTACATGTGGTGTCATATCATGATGGATCTTGGTTGATTCCCAGTTGATACAGTGACCCCAGCTGGCTTTCAACTCACCAATGGTTGATGCAGTCTGGCCGCGTTGTTGGCTGATGCTTTAGGGTTGCATGTCATCCCAAGTTAATTGTTTGGATATCCATGACTAATAAATTCTTATTGTTGGTTTACCTCCTGTGTTTGAATAGGTCTTGTGGGTGACAGCATGTTTCTTCGTCACCAGCACCACAATATGTATATTCATACAATTTCATATATGAATACCCACTTGACAATCATTAGTGTCGAACAGCAACATTATATGGGGAATATGTGGATTACATCCTCAGTATGGCTACCCAGATACTCATTGTAAACAACTCTCTCTCTCTCTATGTATGTAATTATGTATACATACGTATCCATATAAAATATAATTCTGTATATAGATCTACTTCGACTTAATTACACATTAATTAGTAAGATGTATATACATGAACTCATCACACTAAACTCACCACTAAACTCATCACAAAATCACCAACAATTCATTACCATGAAATAACAAAAAAAAGTTGTCGCCATCACAAAATCACCGCAGAATCACCATAAACCAGCATAAATCACCGCAAACCACCATAAAGTGTTCACAAACTCAGCCAAAAATCACCAGAAAATCTGTCCATCCGCAGGTGTCAAGTTTCCCTGGTCCGCCGCTTAGTGGAGCTCCGGGCAGATCCCAGTGCGCCGGATCCTCGCTACGGGAGTACGGCCTGGGGCCCCAGAGCTCTGGGGAAATATCCCATGAGACAAATGGGTAAATATCTAATCGATCTATTTCCATGAGTTTCAAAGGAAATGAGTTCAGTTCTTTTTGGAAACTTCCAGCTATATTATGATAGTGGTATGTATGTCACTTATAAGGTAAACTATGGGTAAATGATCGGCCAGGATTACACTCTTTTGATTGTCCATAATTTATATGCATTATATATCATACTTCTGGGGGATTCAAAATTCGAAAGATTCATATCGGGGGTCAAGTTGTGGAGTTTCCCAAGGACTTGCAAACCTGTCCCCGGAGGAATTGGTTTCAATGCCCAACATTCGCAAGAGATTTAATGGGTTGCATTGCCGGGTCGAATGGTGGTTAAACCACCGCAAAGGGTGATGTTCACAGAGGAAGTAAGCTGTTGTGGAACGCAAGATCGCTGGAGAGCTGATTCTGGTGAAGTCTTTTTAGGACATGTCAGAGACCCTGATATTTGTAATAGGTCATTGGTTGCCTCCCAAAAATCGGATGGTCGAAACGAAAGACCATGAACTTGTGTGGTCCCCTGGACCTCAAACGTTCACCCATAGGAGTTGCTGCAATTCAACTGCTGTTTAAAGTCCCTCCTTAGTTGATGAAGTCTCAATTTTGATTGGGAAATCTGCCACTTTGATAATCTTTGATCCATTTTCATCCATTTTCCATGGGTTGAAACATGTTCGAACACGTGGAAAATCCCTTCAATCTCCCATGTCGAATGGTGTTCTCGTTGCAAGGCCTTGGATCGTGCGGTCTCAGCAGGCTGGGTCAACGTTGATCGAATTGTCATCCAATTTTCGGGTATCCAAAGCTATCCAACTCTTTGGGGCTACCAAAAGTTTGATCCATACCCATGTTGGAATCCTTTTGTGATCCTTTTATGATCCTTTTATGTACCTTTAAATTCCTTCGCAGGGTCATTCAACTAGCATGGAGCTGGCCAAAATCCGTTTCGTTTGATGGCTCTGTGGCAAGGAGGTTGAATTCGATGATCCCTACCAACCAAGCAGAAGATCATATGCTTTATTCAGGTTGCAGGCCCACTATTCTTGGATATTCAGGGAAATTGTGCCAGACACCCTCAGCTTCTATCGTAGATACCCAAGGCTTCCCTGTAATGTTTGCATTAAAACAATGGGTTGATCTATGTCGATCTGTTTGCTGGGAAAACCACGAGCACCACATGTCTTCATGATTTTGGTACTCAAACCATGAGTTTTGGCGGTTAAGACCTCTCGGTTTTGCAGGCTGTACCTCGGCGGCCCTGGCACTGTTGGAGTTGGGAGCTGATCCCAATGCAGGACATGGCCACACGGCCACAGTGGATGGGTCTCCGATGGGAGGAACTTGGATCAGCTACTTTTGGAAGGGGTGATGATTACATTTTTTTGCAATAACTTAAAATCTTGGTCATGATATTGTGTTTCTAGTTGATTTGAATTGGTCCATCCAAAATTGGGCCAATTTGGCCACGCACCCAGTTATAGGGGTCTCTTTTCTGCGCTGTGGCTGGCCTCAACGTTGTGAAGGAAAGGTGGGATCATTGTGCGAAACAAGTGGATGAAACACTGCTTTGTCACGTTATGTTGACACAGTCTGAGTAGGGATGCACAACAGCTATTTTTTTAAATTATGTAAACAGATTACCAGGGTTTGGGCTACACTCATATCGGTTCAGGATGACGGAAGAAAGAGTGGTGGTGTTTGCCCTGTCCTTCCAAGACCGTCAAAACAATTGTTGATCCTTATTGAATTGGCATTCCAAAATCCCGCGCAAAACAATGGCAGTCTCAGCAACAATCAATCAAACACCAATCTTCGGCTTTCAAAAAAGTATGGGTATACCTCAAAATGGCAATTTTAATGGAGAACTTGATTATGAGTTATATAATGTTATATATAGGTCTCTGAACATTGCTGGAAGGTCAGGATTTCCCCGGTCCCGGTCGTGGCTGTCTAGGTCGACAAAGCTTGCTCGAACGCGCCAGCCCGGAGGCGGAAAGCTTTTGGCAGGGATGGGAAGAACCATTGAAGTCCAAGACAACACCAAAGTACAAGACTGCAAGTAAGCGTAGAGCTTACAACTTACACAGCTCCCATTTTGCAGAATTTATGTCACATATCAATCAAACGCCCGGAATACTCTGAAAGGGATATTCAAATATCATAAAATATCATAAAATATCTAAAAACAAAAATATTAGCATCAAAATCGAAGACCTGACTGGCTACAGGTGGCAAAAAGAATTCGTGCCACCTAAATTTATTTGAAAAAATATATAGATTCATTTTAAAAGGATCATGAATTTCTTATATATATATATATTTAAACTTATCTATTTATACCAAAATATAGTTGTTTATTCACAAACCATTTTTTGTCGAGATTTTTTCCCCTCTAAATACAATAATTGGAATTGAACAAGTGGAAAAACATATATACACAATCAATCTATTGAAGATAGATTCTTATTTTTCTTATTAGTAATACATAAATGGGAGAGTATAACAACCCCGCGCCTATTCGTTTAGTCTTCCATGATCTCCCGTGAGCCATATTTAGCTTTCATTCCAACAAACGAAAAGAGGAAAAAAACGATAGCGTTGGTTTTGTGAATGATCTGTGTCCAGACTCTTGAAATCCAATGTTCTTTGTCTTTTTTCATTGTTTTGCAGCTATTTACTGCTTTTGGCACACCAACGAGTGCGTGTCAGATTCTGCTCAGGAAGGTGCCTGGTAGGTGGTCACTACAATCCGTTTTTTGAATGATGGCAACCATTTCCAAAAAAAAAACATACATAGTATTCACGAACGATCATAAAACGATAACGAAAATGAGAACTTTTGGCATCAAAAATTGTCCGTGAGAGATATTGCCCATAATTCCCTTTCCTGTCCCCTTCCTCTCCCTTTCCTTTCCTTTCCTTTTTCCTTTCCCTTCCTTTTCCTTTCCTTTTTCCTTTCCCTTTTCCTTTCCCTTCCTTTTCTTTTCCTTTTCCTTTCCATTTCCTTTCCTTTCTTTTCCCTCTTTTTTTTCCCTTCCTTTTCCTTTCCTTCCTTTTCCTTTCTTTTCTTTTTTTTTCTTTCTTTTCCTTCCTTTTCCTTTCCTCCCTTTTTTTTTCGTTCCCTTTTCTTTTTCTTCATTTATATGGGTGTTCCTTTTCTTTCCTTTCTATATATAATTTATCTTTATTATTTATTTTCTTTTTTTTTATTTTTTTTATTTATTTTTTTTCTATCCCTTTATATCCCTTCCTTTATTATTTTTTTTTTCCTTCCCCTTCTTATATAAATATAATGATTCAAATAATATATTAATATTTAAGAAAAAAATAACATAATAATTTAATAATATATATATATATTTTAATTAATCATATATAAATTTATTTATTTATTTAAATATATATAAAATATATTTTAAATAAATATTATAATATAATAATTATATTATTATATTATCAAATATAATATTTTATGCTTTAATTTTATTGCAATAATAATATATATATATATATATTTGAATATAATATATATATATAATAAAAAAACAGAAATATAAATATATTATATAATAAGATATTAATATGAATATATTACTACTAATATTACGATATGGGTAGCCCAGAGCTGCCGCGCGCAAATCGCGAGGGTCCGAAATCCCCAAATTCCGCCACTTTTTGGGGAATT
>BGPT01000319.1:297866-331904 GCA_003297045.1 Symbiodinium sp. clade C Y103 | reverse complement strand
TTTCGACGTGAATTTGGAGAGATAGGGAAAAATGAGCAAAAGAAGATCTGGAGAGTCTAAAATGGCTTCTGCAGAATTCCCCAAAAAGTGGCGGAATTTAGGGATTTCGGACCCTGGCGATTTGCGCGCGGCAGCTCATGTGTACCCAAATCGTAATATTAGTAGTAATATTTATTATTGAATAAATAAATATGAAATAAATTCCGAATTATTTTTTTTTGGTGTCGCCTGTCTTGGCATGTGTTGATTTCAGTATTTCTTGCCTGCATGTGAAATGAAATTGTTGGGAAATATTGGAAAGGAAATGCAAAGATTCTTTGAATTTGCGGTGTCTGGCTCCTGAAATCAAACAACATAACAATAGCAATATATAGCAATACGATTTTATTTTGTCATCACGGAAGCCTGCGATCACAACCAGCTACCCTTCGAACTGGCTCACAGCCCGCGGTTTTTTTTCCCATAAACTATGTAATTACCTTCTATGCATAGATCTGCAGTGTTGAATAACGAGAAAATGAGAATGAAATCTATTGCGAACTGCTGGATGGCCTCTTGACTTCATGAAAAGTGTTCCAGCAAACCGTGAGTTCCAGCAAACCGTGAGTGAGTGGACTAGTGTTTGTCTTCTTGATAAATGGAAATAGGCCACATAGTGCAAAGCTGATTAATTCTTTGCATATCGTTGCATCATATTATTTGCTGCTCAAAAGATGCCACACATTCAACCAAAAACTTCTGCAGCTATTCATGTGCAGCTGCGCGCTTTTCTGTGGCGAGGATGAAATGATCATTTCACCGATGCCTGCGGGCTAGAATCCTTGCCAGAACAGGCCTCACCACAAACCCCTGCCACATGAGACAAGGTCTCAAGTACTTGACGGTTTCATATTTCATTTTCGATACTCTGGAAAAGAACAACTATGTTTGGCTGCTTCTCGCATTCTTGCATCACCCCGTTCATAGCAGAAAATACGATCCGTCAAAATACCTACCCAACACCTAGTTTTATCATGTTTTATCGAAACCACGCGGAACCACCCTTTGCTTTTTCTACCGATTATTTCTAAAATTGCCTAAAGATCAGGATCAGTTTCAATGGCAAACACTATGCCCGCCTCCAGCTGTTCTTGCGTCTGTTTCCCGTAGGACCCGTGGTTCCAGCTTAACAGAATTCCTTACACTTCATGTGCTCAACAGCAGCGCAAACATGTACATCAGTTCCATGTTTCAAATGGGATTCTGTCCCTTTTACATTGAACATCACAGCTTTTGACCCCATCCCTAAAGAACAAACATGAGCATCTCTGCATCTGTGGTCATTTTTGGTTTATACAATTGATAAACAAACATGGTCATCCTTGAATCATCCCATATTGTCAATGTATCCTTTTATTCCAGCAAGGCTACTTGTCATAATGTGTTGAAATACAATCTATTGGTTGTTCCATTGTTTGGTCGATTGTTTTGACACGCGCATTAAACAATTTCAGCACCTCGTTCATACTGATGTACCTCTGCACCGCTGCAGCTAGAATCAGAGAATAAGTCTACGTCTCAGCCGAGGAAGTTGAAGATCCAGCAACAAAAACAATCTGACTCGAGAGCTGCTTGAGCTACTTGTTTTTCCAGATAGTTTCTGAACATCGTGAGATTGTCATACCATCACGGCGCAGTTCTCTTTCCGTGAAATCAGCTGCGGTTATGTGTCAAAAGATTGGCGTCCGTGAAGATCATGAAGGCAGCGGATGAACACGCAGTCTGTCTTGGATGTCTTGATTTGATATTGACTCACTATAGCTTCAGGCTCAGGGGGACTGAGTACTTAGCCTGATCCTGCTCCCCAGAGCGCCCCCGGGGACTTCCCCAATTGCCAAGGTGCCTTTTTCACATCCCCCAATGCCCGACTCAAAGTTGTGTTTCCCCAGGGTTTCCCCAGGATGGGCCCAATTGCTTAGGTGCCTTTTGGCATCTTACTTCAAGTTGAATTTTCCTGGGGATCCGCAGGGATCCCCAGAGTGGCACTTAAAACCCTTAAGTATTGTTTTTCATAAACGTAGCAACCATCCAGAAAAAGTGGCATCCTGCCATTTGTGATTGATTCCCAGGAGCCTGAAAACGTAAAATTGTGGGATAGTTGAGTTTTTTAAACATGGCAATTGGCTTCATTATACGTTGGTTTTTTGCACGTTTGATTACCGGAGTGTACATAAAGGAAAACCTCATAGTTGATCTCAGACTTCAAATGAAACCTATTGGTGTCATGAATTCATCCCAAACGTACCTTAAAGTAGTGGCAAGTCGGATCATCTTCCAAGGTAGGGATGGACCTGAAGGAATATTTGCAACCACCAACCCACTTTCATTTGCAACATTTCCATTTTGTGGTCGCAGTGTCAACAGTCCCATATATCATACTCATTCATATCAATTATCTATGAGATACAGTATTGTATACGCTATATACATATACAATTATATATATATGCCCTGACCTGTATATAATATATATATATATAATTATGTATATATATATATATGCACCTGTACATACACACATATATATATAGATATGTATATATATATATATATGCACCCGTATATATATATATATATGTCCTGATCAGGATCAAATAATATACGTACCAATATTTGACTTCTTGGTTTCGACATCTTCAACCACCTTCGGAGCTGCAAGGACGTTGTTTCATGACTGCTGAGCACCAGCGCTGCTCGTGCTCAGCTTTGAAAGATCTTCCGTTTCCGGAAACATTTTGCGACGCTCTGTTTCATATCTTCCAACATCGGAAGCTAAATCAAATATCTGAACAAGATATCAGATGAAAATTAGTGATCAATACCTCCGCTCCAAACATCTGATTCTTCATCTTCAATCCATGCGTCTGTTGTCCCCGCGAAAATACGCCGCCTAGGATATCCCGAAGATTTGACACGCTGAGTAACCATGGTTACCCAGAGATTCACTTGTCACTGGTTGCTGAAATTGGCGAGATGTCAACGTCATCTGTACCTCATATGGCACTTCTATGGCATCAGCCAAAGCCTGTATGGATGTTGGAGCAACTTTAAATGGGTCAAACTGGGATGGAAAAACAATGATGATAGATAACCAGAATCTGGAGGTTGGGGTTGGAAGTGTAGAATACTGTATACATTTGTTAATGGCTTGGGGAACCAAGGGTTCCTGAATCCTTGCAAATTCACAAATTACAGTATCACAATTTAGGATAATTGCTATTCTCTATGACACCTGGCTTAGGGTGAAAAAGATGGACATCTTTAAAAATGGATTGTCTTGTCGAATGAAAAAGTGTAGATACAGCAAATCTGTGGTCTGAATTCAGCACATTGACGATACTCCTTTTCTGACTTGTTCTTGGTGGTATCGACCTGCCTTCACAAAAAAAGGAGGGAACTGACAAGCTCTACTTTAGATAGATCATATTCTCATAGTGACCCCTGGAGCCTTGGAGTTGACCAATTCCTCTTTTGAGGAACTCAGCTGCGACTTGTCTAGTCGTTTGAGAACTGCCCCAAATCTGCTGTCAGTGCAGGCAAATACCAAGAAATTTTCACATATTACAGTATGTGACCCTCCAAATCCGGCTTTCCTGACTCTGGCATTCATGGATGCCAAGTGGCACCGAAGGCCCCCGAAGGGTGTTGGCCCCAAATCACCTGCATTGAGGTGAAGTCCACCATGTGCTTCACAGTCGCAACAAACAGAACCCAGAAGCACCAACAACATCCAACAACCATAGATGCATGGTGAGTCCCTCATACATCAACTGAATCACCTGGATCTAGGAGAACCCGCTACAACCTTCCCGAGTTTGTTTCTCCGACAAGATGGAGTGCCCAAATGCATCATTTCCACCAAGTTGAACCATTGTGGCATTGATTTTCATCATTTTCATCACAAATCTGGACCTGACCTACCAAATCTACAAAGGAATCTTTTGAGTGGTGGACGTTTCTGAAACTCCGCCCTGATTTCGCCCCTTCCAATGGCACCTAAAGGGACGGATTCCCCTGAGGCAGACCAAAAGCCTCGGAATCTGCCGAGATTCTGGGACAGATCATCCCAAGACACGCTCAATTCGCTTCTAGGTGGATATTGACGGATGTAATAATCTGTTTATATATCATATATCAACTGTTATACTTTATACGACAATATTATCATATATATATATATACAATATTCTTATAGCTATATCATATATATATATATGTATATATGCATATCAACATATATATATATATATATTATGCTTGTAATTTACATATGACATGTGAACATAAAAATCGCAAACATCCACATATTATAGATGTGTAATAGCTACATGTATAATAAAGAATATAAACATGTGATACTACATATAATATATCATATATTGATATAGGTTGTAAATACATGGTTGACCATGGTTCTATTGAATGTCCGGCGTAAAGGTTCGTTGCCAGCACACACAAAGCTGGCAGCCATTCAAGGTCACCAAAGTCACTCTCTCACTGCAACCAGTCGATGAACCGTCCCTATAGACCTGCTTGTTGGGGGAAGAACTTTCTTAGGCCTCAGATACATATACATGTATCCACATGTTTATTTGTATACGGTGTATTAGTGTATTACAGTATACTACAGTATAGTTTTATTGTATATTACAGTATTGTGCATCATTACATGTACTACATATATAATACACATACCTACATCTATATATTGACAAGCCTTGTGTTTGCTTGTCTTGGCGGGCGTATCATGTGCAGAGCGCCCACTAGAACTGCTCTACCTGGACTTGGGGGATCCCCAAGTTTGAGCCCATCCCTATCCCACTCCGGGTAGCAGCAAAGCTTCAATGAGAATGACATATATATATATATATAATATATATATATACACAATATATATATATATATACACAATATATATATATATATATATACAATATATATATATATACAATATATATATATACAATATATATATATATACAATATATATATATATACAATATATATTTATATATAATTATACAATATATATCTACAATATATATACACAATATATATATATACACAATATATATATATATACAATATATATATACACTATATATATACAATATATATACAATATATATATATACAATATATATATATACAATATATATATATATACAATATATATATATACAATATATATACAATATATATATATACAATATATATATATACAATATATATATATACAATATATATATATATATACAATATATATATAATTATAACCATATAATATATATATATATAATAGATCCTAATAGGATATATCCCACTTATATAAGGTAAGTATTCAATGGGAATAATCCCATCCTCCATTAATATCAAACACCCCCATCTGATGGTGCCAAATGTGTGGTTTCATGATGGGAAAGGGAGTATAGCGGTTTACCCAGAAATGGGGTATCTACCCCCGCTGGGCAAACCTAAAGAACCTCTGAAACCGATGATGGATGTCCAACGCACGCAAACATTTTGTGGTACTCAAACTCGAACCCAATTTGTTGTTGCCATAGCCGCATGCTATCAACAGCCGCCATCTCTTCAAACTAGACTGGTTTTAAAACAGAACTGTTCAAAACAACAATAATCTCCGCCCTACATAGTAGCACAATTTTGTTACGCCAGCCTTTATTCAAACGCATTTCAGAAAAGCAGCATAAAAAACAGATGTTCTTCCATCTTTTCAGACATACAATCAGCAAAATCAGGATTCTTGAGCTCCTGAGCTCAGCCATCTGCCCAGCGGCTGCTTTGCTTCCGCAGCGCTCTGCGGAACTTCATCGCCGCCTTGACGGTGGCGGGCAGCACCGTTCCCGAGCGCTCGGGGGAGAGGCTGGCACCTCAGTGCGCATGGGGGGTGAAACATGCGGATCTCTGATACGGGATATGGGATATTACATGGGAAAATCTCTACGAATGGAGGTCTTGAACCATCTATAGATGGAGATTTTAATGGACTAATTGGACAAATTATCCTCTATAAATTGAGGCTTCAATGGAAAAATTATCTGCAAATTTAGGCTTAAATGGGTGATACCCTAGGGTAAACTCACAGTTTGCAAAAGAAAATGGCCATTTAGTTCGTTGATCTAGCCATTGAAAGGGTGCCCAATATGTAGCTACATGCCACAAAAACTAACAGCATATTTGGGGGGTGCATTAATTAATTACTATAGTATCAAAAGCCACACAAACTTTGAACAAATGCAACTGAACAATTCTTTGTTTAGGGGAGGTTGATAATTTTGAGTTCGACGCCTCACATACATATCCAGTGCAATCAGAATTCTGGGGTGATCAGCGTGCATCAATAGGGTCCAAGCAATTGGTGCATTTCCGCAAAGCTACCGGATTATTTTCCATCTACAGTACTTTATATCATCACAAATTGTTGGTCGGACATCAGGTCCCTGCAAGTTTGCAGGACATACCACTAGTTTGATTCGATCATTCCCTTGATATCCATGACTGCAAAGTGGCAGGGTATGTGTTGTACAAAGTGAGCTCTGTAAAACCACAAAGGGTCTACGCATGTCTACGCTGTCGGCTAGTCCGTTTCCTTCACAGTCCCGGTAATGGCAGTACCTTTTGCTTTTCGCCATGAACCCACAATCTGCCTGAGGGGTTCATAGATATTTGGAGCCGTAACACTTTGTTAGGCATAGATGTTAGCACTTGGTGTGCAACCTTTGCGCTGCGTATCCAAACGTAAATGTGGGACCAACCTCATTGTCATCATCTTGACCTTAGATTTACGGTTTCACCTTCAATGAGGTCTGTTGAGGAACTAAAGTAAATTCCAATGTATTCGATGCTCACACTACATCTCCTGTGCTTGCTTACAGTTTTTGGTTGTGCATCTATTTGGGCTTTTTAGTCCCACATATGGTTGATTGGTGTTGATGACATATTTTTTTTGGAGCTAGATGGAAACCCATGTTTGCTGGTGTTTCCTCAATCGTTCAGAAAGCAGGCTCACTGGAACATACTGGAACAAGTAAAGTACGGGCCCTTAACCGTGATGCATCTTTCTGAAAGCTTTTCAAGCAATGAGAGCATAATGGTTGAGTGGTGCCAACGGGTCTCACCAGGACCTATCGCTTTGGGGAAAAAACAGCACGTATATGGATGCGTCGACATGTTCAAATTGGCAGAGTATGAGACATACAAAGGCGTATGTCATGTCAACGAGCAATCTGGAAGGTGTTTGGGTGTGTCTGGAAATGGGGTATACCCCCCAAACTATAGCCATTTCATAGGGACAATTATGACAATTATGATTAAGCATTGGGTTTAGAGGCACACGATTTTCAGACAAACCCCAAGTCCTTGGGTTCTTGTGCCGCGTTGCGAGGGGATGGCTCGCCCAGCGCAGAGTCTTCGGGTGACGGCCGAGCGACCACCAGAACCATGTCCTCAGGCTGCGGGAGATCGATACGTCCAGTGGGAAATGTTAGGTAAATGATACGTTACATAGGTAAACATCCAATAGGATGTTAAAACTACCACTATCAGAAAACATAGGATCTTATCAGTATAAGATTATAGAAGTAGATAGAAGTAGATTGCGACAGATCAATCGTAATTTTGGGAAAGTATGCCAAGTATATCAGGAGATTTAAGTTTACCATAGTAGTAGATATGGCTGATTATGACGGATAATTTCGTGATATTGCAATATATTGCATGATATTAGTATGGGCAAATTATGGGTAAATATCCCACTCTACTGGTATATAATGTATGCTTGGGGGATTCACCATGAAAAATTGAGGGCAGAAACTCCAAATGACATATGGGTTCAAAATCAAAATGAGTCGTTTGGCTTTCAAGCTCATGTATCGGGGGATACAATTGGTGAATTCCAGTACAGCATACTATAAGCGACCATTTCCTGTTTGGGGAAAGATCTTGGGAATTCTCATGGGGATTCAGCCAACGAAAAAAGGGACTTAGTCAAATTGGTGATTTCATCAGGACACAAGGGTGTTTTGGTGATCTGATGATCCTGCAACATGAAAACCTTTTTGCATCGCTCAGTCATTCGCAAGAAAGTGAAAACCGTAGCCTTGGAAGAACTGTTTGCCAAGGTCTATGTTAGTTGGTCTTTTGAGGTATAGACGGGTATAGTATACCTGTCATATGTATATAATGGATGCACAGAAAATATCTCCACAAGAATCTCAATCTAATTATATGTACCCTATTTTCTGTACAGCTAACCCTTCAAAATCCGGTGGTTTTCTGATTAAACATGGCGATTCTCCAATCGGCCAGGATTTCTCCTCAACTGGGGCACCGTTGACAACCACTGGTTAAGAAACAAATCCCAATGAACAAATTGCCATAGATAGAGTATCCCTGATGTTTGACAAACCTTTATATCATGTGGTAACACGGAATATCGACTTTGACTTTATCTATCTATGTGCCTACATCCTGGCGTGTAGCTGCATACCTGCAGGTTTATATAGATTCATACCTGTTTGTTTTAGAATGAAATGTATGTCATTTCGTATGTTACATGTACGTGTAAGCGTGTGTATAATATACATGTTACGTATATTTACATATATTATGTGCTAGGGTCAAAGCATGGTACGGTATATGGTTTATAGATGTTTATAGTCATCCATAAATCCTTCTACTAAGTACAATGAATCCCTATTCATGGATTGACGACCACCCCCCAATATGGGTATTTCATCCAACTTTTGATCATGGCACATCTGACCATTCTACCGTTTTTTTTGTCGCTTTAGTGCTACCGGAGCATGTTGCCACGTCCACATGCATTGCATTGCAATGGTTGCCGAGAATCATCATGGGACCAGCCTCAAAAGTGCAATGCGGGGAGGAATTTGGGTGGGAGGATACGGGATATGGCCCATAAACGGAGATATAAAATCTATGAAACAATATGATACATGGACCTAAAATGGACATAAAATGGACGCGAAATATCACAACATCCATTAAACACTGGTTGAGTTACAACCAATCTCATTCCTTCCGGCACAATCAGTCAGGGGGAAAAAATGTGTGAAACACCCCAAAGGCACTTATTCTCAAAAGGCCGGTTTCACATCTGGAGACAAGCCATTTTTGATGATGATCCCCCCTATCATCGGTCAGCGAGGTCGCTATGCATTACCTAGACCTAAACAGCATGCCTCAATTCCTGTTCATTGTATTGTAGCGCAAGAATCAGCTTCTAACAAAGAAACCGCCGGGGCCTCAATAGAAATGCTCCAGTACACAAGATCCAGGAGCTATACCAATTAACCTCTGGCATTTGGTAGACCAAACACATATATGGACATAGTGGCAGCAAAACTGCACATAGCTTTCAAACAAACAGCAGCTATGAAACCTACAAAATACAATACGGTGATGTACTATATAAATGCATCCATCGCGAACCTTGGATTCCCTGCTTTTTTTTGAACAGATATCAGAATCCTCAGCTATCGCTAAACAAATACTCTGTTAACCTACCATTTCAAATCAAGGTTAACTGAGGAGTGGTGACTATGATTCTGAGGGCGGTTTGGTGATGGTTTTCCTCCGAACACCACTTCAACATACTTCAATCCTTTGCCTTTCTTGCTAATTTCAACCATGTATGCATACATATCCTGGTCGTGTCGTGGCGACCTTCTATCTCTTGGTCAAACTTGTTTGACTGCTGATGTGTGCAAGTATTGGGGACCTCGACCAACCGTCATTCCGATTTAGACGTAACTTTGCGGAGCACCAATTTCTTGGGCCATACCCATTTGTGGGTCAATACCCTACGCCCAAACAATGGTTGGATTTGTCAAACAGTTCCCTTTCCATCAGTGGTTCCCCATACCTTGATGTTGACCACCACTTGAATGGTTTCTTGAAATAGGAGACACCCGAACCAATCGCTTTCCCCTCAAAAACATCTAAAACGACTGATGTTTGGATCAGAACTTGGGATCTGTAACTGACAAACATGGGTTCTGGATGGTTTTGGCCTCATCATGCCTAATTCCTGCGAGTACCTGATCTCCTAGTCTTGGATGCTCGGCTGCCGAGCTGCTGCGTTCTTGCTGCCAGTCTGAGGGATTCAGCTCCCATATCAGCTGCCCTTCCTGCAACGGGAAAGCATTCAACCCCCGTCCCTTCGGTGGTATCAGACCCGAAGATTGTTTCTTTATGCGCAACCGTGCTCGGTCATCTTATCTACCCAACGATTGTTGGTCACCGACATGTAAGTAAAATATAGTAAAAGTATCTATTGTGAATATCCAACTGTTTTTGGGTTGGCTTTATACCCAACCTCTCCTGTGGTGTCTGGCATCCCCCGTTGTAAGGTATACGGCTTCACACATGAGAGCTGCTTTTTTTGGGCTCCCATCAACGACTATTGGTTGATATCATCCTTCTTTAATCGGTACTGTTTGTCGATATTTCGGGAAGTATCATGATTCAGACCCATTTTTGCCAGTGTAAAACATGGGCTGGGGTTGGGGCGGAAATTTTTCAGCCCGACTCACATTTGTGGACTTGAAAAACATGGAATCCTAAGAACTATGGTTTGCATAGTGAAATGATCACAAAGCAAGGTTTGCTAACCGAGAGGAAAGATACATTAACTAATTAGTTGAGTAGACAAACAACAATCCTCGACGGGCTTGTATTTAGGAAAGAGACATCTCTTGCCCCAACATTCTTGGACTTCTGACATGTGTCATTTGATCTAATGGATAAAGAGAAACCAAAACAAAGATGTCTTCCATTGCCAGCTTGGATTTTTGGAGGGCACAAGTACCTCATTTGTGTTGATTATATGCTTCACACCAAGTTTGCTGGTTAAGACCACATCGTTTATGTTCTGTTGTTGCTTAAACTATCATACATTGTATATTATATATCTATATCTATATCTATATCATGTACATGAACGTCCTAAGTTTTCCTGGCGCTATCCCCAGCCATTTGGACCATCTCCCCTCGCCCCGTGGACTCCGCTGCGCCGAGCATCGTCTCCCGAGACCAACGTTCCTCGAGCCCGTGACCAACCGATCGCTACCTCGCCGGCGCGTGCGACCTGGGATGGGCGGATTGGAATGAGATGAGCTTCATCTATAGATTTACTGTTTTTTTTTAAACAGAGGTTTATATACGGGTTCTCTTAGTTTCTGGTTTTCATAGAGTCTTACAGGATTCATGTATGAATCGTTCTGAGATTTTGATAGTTCTGTTGCACATCTACTCAAAGAGTGTTTCATGCTTGCTCAAAATGCTGGATCGCTTACTTCGATGGCCGTGTTGGAAGCTCACAAGCATCCAAGGACATGTCTTGTAGCTCAATTTGGTATCCATCGACCTGCGGCAAACCAGTCGTTCTCGAAAAAAGGTAAAGCTGGAACCCCACAAACAGAAGTATGCGGACATATGGAGGTTTCCTAAAATGGTGGTACCCAAAAATGGATGGTTTATAATGGAAAATCCTATGAAAATGGATGATTTGGGGGTACCCCTATTTTAGGAAACCTCCATATGTGCAGGTTTGAAAAAAAAGGACTTGTTACTGCTTGTTGTTCTTGGCTAAAGCTGCTAAAGCAGCATTTTGAGAGACACCTAGATTTTGTGAAGGGGACCTGAAATACCCTTATTGTTAGCTCATAGTGGAAAACCAGTTGTATCACTCACATGCATATTGCGAATGGCACGCACAACAAGACAGCCACAAACAAAATTTTATGCCACTATGCAAGCACTTGACCATGACAGGAGCCTTGCTCAAATGTAAAGGAACAGAGACATTGCAATATTACAATATGTTTCAGCTCATAACAATCATAAAGAGTCATAAAGGAGGCTAGAGTATCATAAATATCAAAAACAATAAACTTTGCAACGAGTCTGAGTGTTCTTGATATTCATGATAGTGATACTCAGAGATACTCAGAGATACTCAGAGTATAAGTATCAAATTGTTAATCTATTGCAATAAGACTTTCTACCAGATTCCCATCGATCATCCTGCCACGACACTGCGTTCATGATGCTTGAGAAGTTGACCTCAAGGGATTCAGGTCCCAGACCCGAAAAGTGACGTTGGAGTCAAAGTTTACGTTTGGTAGTCTATACTGTATATAGTATATAGTGTATATAAAAGTGTGTCTATATATACTACCCTGTAGTATGTATATATGTTATAATATATATATATATATGTTATATGAGTATAGACCATCTCATAGTGTGGCCTCCCATATTTGATCCATATATGCAGTAGAAGCCATTTGTTGTGTTACAGTCCCGAAAGCTGTGGATGATGGGAAGATCACATTACTAATCACTGCAATCCTCGGTTAACCTCAATATTAGTGCTCCATACTTTTGGCAATCCAACCTGGTAATGAACATCCTTGTTTATTCTTTCTCAGTGAAATGGAAACTTCTCATCAGCTAGGCGAGATTTCCAAACGGTGACAATCCTCCAACATTTCAAGGTAGCCCTTCTGAACAGGTACCCTCATGCCCTCGGCGAGCATCTGTACACCCCCACAGCCTTCTGTTTCATACTTGAGAAAAAAGGATGTGTACTTGGTCTTGAATCCCAAAGAGAGTTGTTTGGCTACCAAACTGACAGTTTCCACGCTATATCACCCATTCTACCAAGATATATCATGAGTCCGCATTTGTATTGTTGTAAAAAACATACCCCTAAATGGCGATTTAAGTGGGGAAAGTGGTGATCATGATCAACCATCAAAATTTGTGCTACTTTGGGTACAGTACCCTATTTTCAGACAAATCCAAACAAATCCTCAGAAAGTGGCGGTTAAATCCTACTAATATCCATTCGTATCCATCATGTATCAATTACCATTTATCAATTGTCAATCATATCCTCGGCTTTTGATGGCTCAAGCCCTTTAATGATGCTAAAATCCCCGGTAATAATCAACCATCTGGTGTTTGTTGCTAGTATTTTATGAAAGTCAAGCCCCTAGTGTTGATGGTTGTATACCTACAAATCACAAAAAGTACCATGTTGGCTGGTTGAATCTCCGCCGATCTTAACCTTCCGCGCATCCCACCCGACGTCGCAGCCTTGATGTGATGCGCGGGCGCCGCATCGGCCCCTTCAACGCCTTCGGCAGTGCCAAGGTCCACGTAGGAGGAGAGGCGCCGGATGCAGATCCTTGGGAAACTGAGAAAATACTTGAAATAGCAGGAGATGTGCATCATATCAACTAAACAAAATTATGCTCATAGTATATATATATATATGTAGATATATGCATAATACATGTACATATATATATACATATATCGATATGGCATTGTGTGTTTTATATATAATATACTAATGGTTGGTTGTCAATCAACGGATATAAGTAGAACTGAATATTCATTGAGATGCAATGGTATCAGTATCACTGGATATTTTCAGGGATATATGTATACTATCTATATATGCATACATATAATCGTGCCATGTCACCAACAACAAATCCGAGGGTTTGTCCAAAGATAAGGGGTACATACCCCATTTTGTGGCTATTGAATTGGATAAAAATGATGATCAACCATGGGTCGTGGGATGGAAAGGGGGTACCATATCTTAGACAACCTGGATCTGGGTGATTTGTTGACCTGGCAACAGCCGCTTGAAAAAATCATGTTAAATTACGATGGAATGTATGTGTTAGAAAATGGTATAAAGCCGTACAAGACCCCAAGAACCCCTGAAAGTGATCTGTGACTCACTTAACAGTTGTGTAGAAGTTGTAACTCTCTACTACCCGAAATGAGCAAGATTCACTGATTGGACAAACTCAAGAATTTGTGATACAGTGATCCCACGTAGTCACAGCAAGTACGACATAGTGGCAGGAATGGTGATTTTCGTCCAAGAAGGCGGGTTAGCCCCAACGGGCATGCAGAGTTCCACCATGTTCAGTGCACGAAAAACTACATACGGTTTGATAAATATCCAAATGTGTGCATGAAAATGCCTGAAAACGGTGGATTTTCCAAGTTATGGCCGCGGGGTACCAAAAACTAATCATTCAGAACCTAGACGAACATGTATGACAAAAGTCCAAATAGAAATCTCTGCTGAATTCTGCTGATGTCACGTTTCTTGGCAGCCCTGGTTCTGTCATAGAAGCATTTAGTTAGGGAGATATCTTTGGGAGGATTCCACATGTCAAGATTGTATATGTATATATAGAAATGAATCACATATCATGTATAATATATATATATAGATATAGCATACCATATATATATATATATATATCATATATACATATAAATGTATATATAAATATCATGTATATTGTATATATATATATATATTATATATATATCATATCATATCATATATATATATATATATCATATATATATATATCACATATATACATATCGCATGTATATATATATATAGCATCTATATATATATATCATCTCTATATATATATATCATATATATATATACATAATAGGATATAAAAATATTATATCATACATATATATATATGATATAGTTATATATATATATCATACATATATGTATATATACATATATCATAATATATATATATATATTATTATATAATATATATTATTATATAATGTATATATACATATATGTATATTCCCAATCCATATGATTCGATATGATTGGATCATTTTTGTTTATCCAATCATGGGGCCAGTGTCCGAGCAGTGTTGCCCAATAGAAGCTCCGCAAATAAGCTGCAAATCGAAGGGCCTAGGTCGAAGATCTCGAAAGAAATAACAGGTCAGGATCAGGAACAAAACCATAGTGCCCCATATCTGGATAGTTCATGATGAATCTCAAACCTATTGAGGGCTCTATAAAAATTACAAACTCTCCAGTCTTGTACCAATTACAAGCAAAGCACACATTCAAAAAGATAACAAACATAAATCATGAAAAGTTATAAACAAAAACATAAAACAATGAATGACTTGAAGAAACTTTCCAGATCTCTCCAGTCTATCCCATTTAAATCAACATCAATGCAGTGTTACCCATGCATCAGGAAGGTCAATCCGACTCCGGACTCTGGGACTCCCAGCTCTGGCATACCTGCTGTGTCTGAAAAGATGGTAGTATGACGGGAATATTATATTGAATATAATGGGGGAGATGAACTTACAATAGTTATTAAGTATCATGGGATATAATGGGAATTACAATCAACAATTGTTACATTGTTTGAACATGACGTGTATACCCCTCATTTATCGCGGTTTCATAGGTGAATTGATGATTCATCAGTTTATAAGGCACATCCGTTATTTTCAGACAAATCCTATCTTGTCATACCTTCACACGAATTTCACCTTTTGCAAGTACCTTTTTTTTCCTGAACATTCCAAACATCCTTCCCGAGTCCCACTGTAGTGAATTGATGATGTCATCCTCAAATTATCTCTGAGAGCTCACGGTAGCCGCACCTGAGCAAGCACTTGACATGCGAGTCGATTGGAGTTGATGTAATCGATCAAGCCACTCCTTGTAGCACCACAGCGCCAGCAATTGTGACACAGTGTGACCAGTCACCCCAGGCTAAAACATCTGCTAAGACATGATACTCCTCGCCATGACATAATCAATAATATATATATACACACCATCATGATCCATCATGTTTATATTCAACCTGTTGCTCAAACGGTCAAGCACAACATTGGAAGTGTTCCCCACCGTAACCATCACCTAAGTGCCTAAGCTGCTCATCCACTACTCACTTAGTACTCACGTATAGTCATTTCAATTGGTGACAATTGCAATCGCGACCCAACTTTCTTGGTTCCGCCCTACCTTTGGGATTCCTTTGGGACTAATGTCTGGTAATTTAATTGTCTCTTATGACATAGATGGCCCATTTGCTTCGATGATTTACCTACCAGTGATTTTCCAGGTCGCAAAGTGTCAAAGTACCAGAGCATATCTTCCAGATGAAAAAGCTCTAGGCTGCCAGGTGGCTTCCAACAATTCTTCTCAGCACGTTTGCCCAAGACTTGCGGCAGGATGACCTGGGGACCATCGAACAAGCGGTCAAGGTGAGCTGGAGCTGAACTGCCGTAAGGTAACGGGAAGGAACCCCATAAAGAAACATTGAGAGAGTTGCAAATTCCAATTTCATTCAATTCACAATATATGAGTATATTATAGTATATTATATATGGAGGTGATTTACATTTACAGTAAGTACTTTGTACCGCCAAAAACTGGGGGGACCCAACCGCATCAACAACACAGAGATGTTTAGGGAATGAGACCCTCAAAAAGTAAACACCCAAACACAGCCTGCTTCTCAGAAGCGATGCCCAAAACACCTCTTCGGGAATTCCGACCGGGAATTGACCGACCATGGAAGCCCTACCTGCCACTGCTCACCAATTATACCAAATCCATCTAAATCCGCTAAGTTGCTAAGTCGGGTTTGCAAGTGCCACGAACTCTCAAAATGTCGCGCACTTGCAACAGGGTGGCAACTGTGAGGCGATCCTCGTGGCTTCGGATGGCTTCGGATGGCTCCAATCTCCCGCGGGTTTTTTCAGGAACAGATCAAGAACCCGGTAAGGGCTGGCGGTGATGTATGTGATATGCATAATGTATGTATATATATATATATAAAATATATGGGTATAGGTCAAAATCGAGTCCTCCTGTGAAAATCCCAGACGTGGGCAGACTGGTCCACAAGTTGGGATGTGAATGCCATCCCCGGGCGTTACTTGGTAGTGACATGTATTGACCTGAAACAAATTTCTCATGGAATCAACATGAAATATGGAGCGACATTCTAGACGAAAACACGTCAAAGCTGGTACCTGAATCATCACCTCAGCTACTTGGTTTTTAGAGATCAAATCACCAACAGCGCTGAAGCCTACTCACAAGTGACAGATCATCAAACGTCTATGTTGTTGCAGGACCCAAATCTGGAAATATGATGCAGCACTCATTTGAATTGTGAAGGAGTGGGTTGCTAGAATAGAAACAAGATGACACAAGCCTATACAGGCTGTACCAGAGCTGGTCCAACCCCATGGCACATCCTCAACACAACTCATTTGGCCAGCCATGTCGTGTCCACCCTCAGTAGAATCAATGCGCAACAAAACTCTTTCTCATCTTCACACTCGCTCATCTTCTCGGCCAGGATAAAGATTTTCCTCAGAACAGTGGAGGGGTGCACGAATGAACAAGACGATCTTTCAAGCACGGCTGCTTACCACTAATTGCAGAACTCTTCGAAGACGGAAATCTCTTGTTGAACCAAAAAGAGGGAAGACCGCTCAAACAACGGAAGCCTGGTGCCACGGGCCTTCTCGACCATGTCAACATTTCAGCAGCACATGGCATATGGGTCCTCTCCCGGATATGGATATCAGCCAAAATGAGGTATCCGAATGTATCTAGCGATTTCAACCGCCCTGAAAATATATAGCCTGTCAGTTGGGATTCTAGGGTTGACAGTATTTGAAAAATGTTGCTTATACATTTTAAAAGTATATATATATATAATATATACATTACCGTCCCTGTTAATGCATTACTTGGCAATCCACCGATGTGGGTATACAGTCCAAGATACCCCACCCAGATAATGATATGGTCTATTGGTCTCTTGTGGAAACGACAAGCAAATCTATGCGGAAATTATGCCAGGGTACTGAGCTTTTTCCAGGGGCAAAGCTTCCAACCTCAGGCGGATCCACTAAAGATCAACGGCACATGGCAAAGTGCGCCAGTGTCCTTCATCTTGGCCAAGGGAAGATCACACGAATCATGGCCAGAATCTCAGTTGCAATAACCACAAGAAATCTGGGTATGTCACTGGGGTATAGCCCACAATGGCAATCTTTGAAACTGATTCTCACATCTATTGGATTTGGTGGTAAACTATTTCCAGGTACCAAACCCCTATTTGAACATAGAAACCGCAAATCCAGCTGATTTGAATAACCCAGGCACTTGTATCTTGCGCCTAGAGCTCCTTGTTCATGTTCCACCTCAAAATCTGCGAATCTAGAAATGGGTCTAAACTTGGGGATTATCCCACCAGTTGTGGCAATTTTGCGTGGAAAATGAGGTTTTGAACTCAGAAGCATCATATTTTGGGGTTCACTATTTTCAAACAATTCCTTTTTGCTTTTGTGCTGTGTGCAGTGGATAAGAAGATGGACACCTCTGGGGAAAGCTCTTTGAGAACAGCCTGCAACTGACGCCACTTGGATCAAATCTTTCTAAGATCACTTCGACACACCTCAAGAAGGTTTACGTGGCAACATCATTCATTATTGCATCCACAAAATCTTAAATAGAGTA
This sequence comes from Symbiodinium sp. clade C Y103, assembly GCA_003297045.1. Lineage (NCBI taxonomy): Eukaryota > Dinophyceae > Suessiales > Symbiodiniaceae > Cladocopium > Cladocopium sp. clade C. The sequence continues at coordinate 313,450 of BGPT01000319.1, read as the reverse complement.
ATGATGTTGCCATTATGGTTCAATACACCTCATTACTGTATATTTATGGTTACATCATTTTATGATTATATTTATCATGTGTTCAATACAGTAAGCATCCACAAATGGTATCCTACCAGTCACCAAGGTTCCCAGGACACACTCTCAAGGGATTTTCATCATGCTAACGACGCAAATGCCCTGTCACCTGTGCTCGAATCAGCGCCAAAAGAAACAAGGTAAAGAACCACCCCTGATGCCTTCAAAACTTCTAAAGTAGCTGATTGAAATTCCATCTTCATCTCCAAAGTGTTCTACCCCGCAGCTATAAAACTAAACAAGGACAACTTCGACCAAGTGACTGTCACGTTTTGGTAACGATAATTGAGTCGTACCTGGCACTTCTCCAGATACTCCTCCCTGAAATCTTCATCCTGTGGAGAGTAGATCAGCACCTGGCAGCTGTCCAATCTGTCCACGTCATTCCACGTCAGTGAGGCTTCCCAGTTGACTCGCTGGCTGCTAGTATCTACAGTGTTCAACATGTCTACTAACATGTGCAATATATACATAGTTACATACACATCCACAGTACATATATATGATTGTATATGCATAGGACCGAAATGTATAATTTAAGACAATTTAAGTAATATCTATATAGACCAATCTCAAGAGGTTCCCTGCTTTTCCAATAATGTATGCAAGTATATAAGCAATGTGTAGTATGGAGCCCCCAAGGTTTTGTATTCTTGTTTTTTACCGCTTGAGTCTAACCCTGCTGAAGATGGATCAAGTAGGATGGCCGGAACCCAAAAAATGATATGGATGTTCATGCCTCTCATGTCGAAATCAATGTCGGTGTGGATACTCAAGGACAGGACATCACTGAAACCACACCTCTCACTATGTGTCTTAGGTTTGCTAAATCCTAACTTTGGTCACTCAACTCCTCGTATTTTGGTTGATCAAACTCTCCATCTGCGAATGATAAATCCTCATCGTTTATCCTCAAAATTCTGCCCCCAAAGTAAAATCAGCAGGTCTGCTGGCTAAAGTCACACTCTTGGATGGTGAAATACAGATTAAACCCAAAGTTTGAGTGGTGAACTCTGGCTTTCACCATCCCAAAAGTGTGATCTTCCCACTTTTTCATGGTTTTGCTCCAAATGTTCCGTGGTTACCCTCCGGTAAACTAACTTTTTCATGGCTAAATGAACTATTCATGGGCCATATTCCATAGCTATATGAAATTACCGGGGGGTACATGACCTATGGATTCAGAGGATTTTTCCCACTAAAGACCCCTTTTTTGACCAAGGGGATTTCCCTATTGACTGGGCGAACAAGGCACAGTGGAGTTCGGCCCCACGGCCTGGTCCACTTCGTGCCTGATGGAGCAGCTATGGAATGTGAACTCTGGGACTAGAATATGTATACATAATGTGTATATATATATATATAGAAAATATATATGTAAATGCACATAGCAATTATGACACAACATTTGATACAATGATGTATTGTCTCTGCAATTTTTGATAAACGGATAAATATAATAAACAAAAGGTATGTTTCATTGTTTCATCATGTATATTCATATAAATTGCACATAGGTTCTGCATGTGTCATGTATGACAAGACCACAAGCGTGGAGGCACACCTTGACTGTCCACAGAGTGCAGTGAGTGTTTCACCACTGCTGGTTGACCAAAGAGGCATCCTGTGAGGTTTGAACATTTTCGGTAAATCCGTGGAAATCCAAGGTAATGCATGGTAACCCACAGGGATGTGGCTCCGATTGTAAGTTGGTTTATAACTCGGCTAACCATTGGATCTATGCTGGATACATCTATAGCGTTGCAATCATTTTTCCATGGTTAGATGGGAAACCATACACCAACAAACAAACATGGAAATGCCCTTCGTGCACGGCAATCCAGCGACACGATCGAGCCAATGCCCTCGTTCCATCCGATGATCACGGTGATGGTCTCAGCTTGCGCCACCTGGAATCATCCAATGAACCTCCAAAACGATGACCCTCTGGTAACTTAACAGTTTGTTATTGAACATGGCCGTTATAGAAATAGTTGATGTTCCCATAAAAAAATGTGATTTTCCATAGTTATGTGAATTTACCAGAGGGTAAAACAAAAAAAAAAAAGACCTATCACTACCTTTGGTAGGACTTTAGCACATGTTCTATCTTTTTGGGCGGTGTCCCAAGTCCCAGAGTGACATCAAATGTGTCAACCTTTTAGATGGTGGCCAAGGCATGATGCAGGCATTTGTGTTTGTCTCAAAAATGGGTTGTACCCCTAAATCCATGGTTTAATCAATGATTAATCACGATGCAAATGACCATTTAGAGGGTATACCGGTATACCCCATGTTCAAACAACCCCATTTGGCAGTATCAGTAGAATCGGCAACATCCACATCTTGGTCGGTCGTGGTTTGCGGATGCTCCTTGCTCTTCACATTCAAATGGCTATGGACCAAAACTATGGCACCCTCCTGTTAGCAGGAAGATAGTTCGCGGATATCAATTCATGTCAACCCTGATTAACAAACCCTGGTTGACTAATAAGTGGGGTTCCCCACAAATGATCATAAGTTGCTACTTAAATATGCTTAAATACCCTTAAGCAACGAAAAAAATACTAGGGGTCTATGATTCCGGGGTTGACATATCGTCACTGTTCCTGGTCAACATATTTTAATTTGGAAAAGTATGACATTAGTGTATCATGACTCATTACCAGCTATGATTCCCTTCCCCAGCGCCTGTTCTTTGACGCAACCTGCAGCTGCGGACCCATGTGTGTGGTCCCTTCTTGGATGTGCGTCCTAGATGGCAACTGGATGAAAAACCAATATGTATATACATAACTATACATATATATATATATATTCATATCTGTATATTTATGTTTATCTGTATATGTATACACACATATACATGTACAAATATCCATGTATATATATTTAGTATGTATATATCTAAGCAATATGTATATATGTATGTATGTATGTATGTATGTATGTATGTATGTATGTATGTATGTATGTATGTATGTATGTATGTATGTATGTATGTATGTATGTAGAGTTTGTCCAACTTCGAACTCGGAAATATACCGTGGTTCTTAGCCACATCTCGACTCCGCAAATGCAAGTAGTTGGTATTTCCCCAAGCATGCATTGATTAAAAATCATCGGAAGTGTCTAAATATCTGGGTCTAAACACCCGAATCATTGACCCAAAAACCAGTAGCCTCAAGAAGGGCTTTCCATCTTGAAATCGCTGGCAAATCTTGCAGGGAGACTACAACTTAGGACTGGGTCCGACCTTTTTTCACACCTGAAATCCATCGCCAAATTCTTGAACTTCAACGAAGTGGGAAACCAACCATGTCTCACTTTTGAATTGTGCTGCTTGGGATGAAAAGAACATTGGGATTCCCCATTTTTTTTGTGGTGCCCTCTATCAGCGCACCCTGGATGCAGCGTTCCAACGATCATCTCCTGCCTCGTAGGCTTTTGGCTGGAGACCATCTCACAGATTTCCTGGCTTTGATCACCTTCTCCCGCATCCCTGGAGGAACGAAAAAAAAAACTGGGGGATGGTGCAGATTTCATCTCTTGAGCCACCCATCCCAAAAATTTACACTTGTCACTTGGGATCATCATTCCAATATATTCCATTTTGAGGAATGGCATGTTAATTCAATTGAAGCCACCCATCAGATTATCTACCGGCAGAGATTTCGCCATGATGTTCAGGACCGCCGCCGGGGCGAATGAAACAGATCTGAAACCAAAAGCCATATTTATGTAAATGCAGGGACATCACTGTTGCCTCTTTTTCCCAGTGACAATCCAGCTGAAGCCCATCCTTCTTTACGCCATCATATCCACACATATACACGCGTAAAATACTATATAATTGTGATTAATTGTGTGTACATAATGTATAATACATACATACATCTATGTATAATATCATGTTGTCACTGTCATACTATATGGAATATATGTGCATGTATGTGCAATCCTAATTTCATTATTTACATTTCATGGCTTCTCTTCCTATTCTTCAAACCCTCTTGCGTCTCTTTCTGTCCTGGTGTGATGTCTTTCACCAACGTGGACGCGTCCTGCAATTTTGAGAGGGTTTGTTCACCACACTTATCTGCGAAAACACCTATAGGTCCTATATAGAATGAAGGTTGGTGAATGACATTTGGTTTGATCAGCCTGGGATAAATCTCAGTACTCAATGGTAGTGCAACCCCCAACAAAAACATCGATTGGGGTTGTCCAAATACTCATAATATCAGGGCGTCATGAAGTATTCGACCCCAACAAATCCAGTAGACCATAGAAGGCTGGAGGGGGATGCCATCATCCCTTCGGGAATCTCAGAAGATGTGAGTCTCTAGACCAGCACAGCAACGAGTGTTTCTGCTTCCTTGCTCCACAATTCCCAGCCGCCCTCACCCCGATTTCCTGTTGATAGAAACTATCCTGACATGAGATTCCATGAAACATCACGCGACACAGCTTTTTTGAAGTACTGGAACCGTTTGGTGATTTCACCGAATCCCAAAGACATGTGTCATCGTTCTTCATCATCGTAAGTGAACATGGAGAAAGCAACCCTGAAGCGACAGACCAACCTTACCATGACCCTTCTATTCTTGATCATGGCCAGCATGTCCAACTACTGTTCCTTATTCTCTTCCGTCTTGTCATGTTATGCCGCTCTGGTTCGATATAAGATGATACCACCCCATCCGTCCAACGTTCGACATATTAACTTAAACTACTGTAATGTGGTAAACCCAATAATAAACCATCCTCAACTGGTATGTTTACCAACCCCAAATGGCAGGTTTCTGGCATTGTGTTGCCCACAATTGTTCCAATAATCCAATGAATTATCCATTAATCATCCAAAGTTCACCATATAAATTCACCATCCATTGAATGATTATTGTTGCATATACCCCCATGATTCACCATGAATTCACCCATGGCCATCAACAGCGGCGACCTACCGTGGCTTGCTTCACCGCTCCTCGGAAAGGCAAATCAAGTGCTCCTTTCCCGTGAAGATGTACTCCATGGAGGGCACAAGGACGGCCTGAACTAGGAACAAAAAGCAGAAAAGGTGAGGAATTTGTCACATGAAAACTGGCGAATTAGTCTGTAGTGATCTGTAAATATATCTTCAACAAATCATATACTGTACATCATAATCATAGTCATCTAATGTCATCTATCATCTATAGTCATCTATAGTCTATGAAAATGTGGACCTTCAACAACAATTCGCATTGTCGATGTTTCTCACGGGCTGACGTCTTAGTTCACTGATCGGGCTGATCCAAGTGGGTGCCTCAGCATCCTCGATCGTATTACTGCCCCATTTGGCCACCCAACATGATCCAAAATGAATGTTTCCGATATAAGACCTGGGTTTCCTTTGGGGGGTATTTAATACTAGGGGGATGGGATTGGATTGTTACTATTGATTCTGATGTATTGATACTTCATCATCATTTCACCTTGTTGCATTACCAGAGGGTCAAGAACCTGTAGAAGCAAAGTTATCACCCAGCCGCAAGTCGAACACCATAGTTCTCCTTAAGGCTTGATCCCCTCCGACCCAATCGCCAGATTTTGAATCATCGGAACATGCATTGCATACTGGAAATCCACAAAGAGAGATTCAATTTCAATTCTCAATGTTTCTGGGATACTTGGTTTTTGAGACATCCTGCTATCCCTTTTCCAAGACCACATCAGAAATTCGTGTTTTCAACAAGATAGTCATCTTCAAATGATACTGTAACTCTTCATTTCAAATTCAAATGAATCAATTCTTTCGCCACCTTCTCTCTATCTCCCACTGCCTGTCCACTGCTCATGTAGCCAATGGGGATGGAGGAACCAAGGGCAAAGAGCAAATCTCCAAATTTCCATCCTCAGCACATGCTGTGTTTCTCTCATTTCGGAGCTGAGGAATCACTTCGAATGGATGATCTGGGATCCAAGTGAAGAGACCCGAAACTTCCAAAGATTGGGCCCTGATGAAATCGGTCATGCAGCTTGATGCATCATCAAAATGGCAGAGAGTGGTCTAGGAAAAAAGCAAACACACAACTGCCCGGAAGCTTCACTGGATTCGGACCTTTTTCTGAAGGCATTTTGCTGGTTAGATATCTCAGTGCACAAGCATCGCTGTGCACTTTGCGAGGTCGTTGTGCTTCAGCAAGAGCCGGTGGCATATGCAAGGCTCTCGGACTCATCGGCCAAGAGTACACCCCATCTCACAGTCTTTAAAGAAAGTCACATCTCAAGAGTGAAAGTTTTGTTTTTCCCAAAACAAGCATTTGAAAGCGAAATGAGAGAAGTATGACACTCTGGCCCAGTCCCGCTGAAAGAATTACAAATTAGGGGCAAAATGAATGGCAAAAATCTAGGGATTTTACACAGCACAGCTGATCTTCTCCCAGCTCATCGCAGCAGATCGAGCCGCTGCGGGACGCTGCCATCCTCATACCACGGTGGTTGTCATGGTCTCGGTGGTGGTGGTCGTGTTCGCCTCCGTGGTTGACATTGGCATCGTGGTGATCGCCTGACAGATCTGACAGAGGCATCCAATCTTTGGCCAACGGCCGATTTCCAGTGGATGCTTGGGAGTGGATACCACTTTGGAATTGGGTTATACCCCCGGCTATATATGGAATATCGCCACTTATATATGGGATTATATGATTTGGCTTATATATGCTTATATATATATATATGGATTATAATTCATTTACTAAGTGGGATGCACGTGCATTTGGTACAGTCAGTTAACGGTTACATTTTGTGAACAAAGCCTGCCTGAGTATCATCCTCTTTATCTCCTCCGCAGCCCTGCAAAGACCAGGAGGCAAAGAAGCCCAAGAAAATCACGGCGATAGCACGGGCAAGCTGCATGATCACAACTGCGACGGGCAACTGCAAGGTGTCAAAAGTAGATGCTGTTCAGCTGTTCAGGCTTCTTCCCTCTGGAGCCAAAAGAAATAGCAGGAAAGATACCAGTAATTAACTGCTGAACCAAACATCTCGATCGGATGATTCCGTTCCAAAGAGACTTCCACCATCTTCAAACCTTGCCCTGTTGTGCATACAACAACCCTCGCAAGTAAAATCTAGCTCAGGGTTGGCAGCCACCCCCACGCGCGCACACACACATAGACTCAGACATCGAGAGTTTCTAACTAATCTCAGGCAACTCCACAGAACTGCATGATTGCATAGAAACATTCCAAAAGTGTTAAAAAGTCGCTTCTCTCGTGTCAGTCCTTCTCTGGTGAGGCATTTCTAGTGCACAGTGCCCATCTCTGCTTGCTGTCCAAGCTTCCCTCGATGCCACTGACCTCTGCGATGTAAAACCTTGCCGTTGTGGCTGTTCCGTAGGGGAAAAAACCCACACAATATCTTTCTTTATGGGGAACAATGGGCCAGATCCCAAAACACGTAAAAATTATTCCACAAGCGTCAAAGCGGAAAAGGAGCACTTCATTTGTTTCTCCAACTGAAAGTTGTTTGAGGTGCTTGTCTTTTGGAACCACAGAAATCATCGAATTTTCCAGTTCTTGGAACAAGTGCTTCCGGTGTTCTTTCAGGGCAGCATACTTCAAGACTGTAGCATGGCAGACCCAACGACTGAAGCAATTTCTGAATGTGGCTTTGCCTGAGAATGGGCGGGTATCCCGAATCCCCAGGTTTATCATATTTTTCTCAATGAAAATTGCCATAAATGTAAGTATCCCCCGGTTTCGGACAAACCCATCCAAGTGATGTGATCAATTGCCCCATCAAACGAATGTCGCATCACCGTTGTGATTCAGTCTTTGAGCCGCTTGAGCAGCATCCACACAGTAGCAGGAGCAAGGATACCTCTCCAACCAGGAGTTGTCCAACTATACAATGCATCAACTTGCTACCCTCTTGCCCGCAAAAAGATGTTCTTCCCCCATCCCCCAATCATCCCCAAAGATCCCCAAATCATCCCGAAACACATCTCAATCTCAACATATCTCAACCATGGAGGCCATCATGTTCCATCTCAACCACGGCTTTCCGCCGGCGCTGCTGAGCCACTCCATGCCATCAAAGCCCAGAGTCTGACTTATGACCTGAGAGAGACCACCTCAGATGTGACAGTCTCTGAGGCATCACAAGCTGGGGGCTGGGATGGAGAGAAAGGACACATCTTCAAAACACCACCAGGGACCAAGCAAACACAGTTGAAATACTGTGAAATACAGTATGCAGTATACGAGACTCACAAAAGAAAACAAGTACACAATCGGATTCGACATCTGTAAAGACAGCACATTCCTCACAATACCCTCTTTATATGCTGATACGCTTTCTTGCCACGGTATGAATAGCTCCCACGAAGCCACCTGCAACCATCAACAAGGCCTTTGATTCACCCGAAGTTCTTAAGCTTGGTGCTTCCAACAGGAATTCCGGATGATCCTCCCATCTGTTGGAGGCAAACAACAAAATCTTTGAAACCAAGAACCCACTTTCTTGCATTATCTCCACATTCTTCTGGGTTCTATAAGTTATATACCGCCATTTTGGTTAATACCACTCCTACTCTCAATGGAATTTATAGGGACCCCCTGGCTGATGGGATTCCCATTCCCATTAAATCTTCCATACGCGGGGTTTCCGAAATGGAAGTAGTATGTTTTTATTATGGGAATGGGGGTCCCATCACTATCATCCAGAAAATCCCCATCAATTCCACGTTCCCAGGGATTTTCCCATGATTTTCCCATGGATTTTTCCATGATTTTCCCATGAAAACCTCCCACTTTCCACGGGTTTTGTAGCGCCATTTTGGTGAACTCCAACACCTAAACATGTGACACGCCGGCCGCGTCACGTTGTCGGCTCGCCTCAACTAGCAATTGGCCCAGGAAGTCCTGGCAGTGAGCACAAATGATGGATATCATGGGGATATCATAGGGATATGATGGGAGTGCATCACCATTTTATGTCCAGCTTTGCTGCCTGATAATCCTGGATTTACGGATTTACATTTTGTGGTCATTTCATAGAGACGATGATCATCTGGGATTTTGGATGAGGACGGGGGATGGGATACCTCAATCATAAGCCCAATGACTATCTGTCATAGATGACTCGCCTGGTTTGAAAGCGATGATGTATCAATATTTGTCGGGTTGGCTTGAGGCTAGTTGACAGCTGAAAGACATATTATTGGTTCAGAGAAAACAGTGGAAGTTCTGCTTCTTTTCCTCGAAACCTCCAAGAGTAGCCACATCTTTGGGAAATTTGAGGTAGCTTGAGGCCATCTATCATTGCAAATCATAAGTTCACATCTCCATACGGCCGCCCCTTACTAGTCATCCACCCCAAACATCTCCAACGCTCCTGTGTTGCCAGCACCTGCATAGGTCCTGCTGCTCCAACGAGGCAGGACCGGGTCTGTTTTATCATGGAATCTGCGCAAATTGGAATGATAAAGATATTTTATTATTAGAATTAACATAATTAACTATGCCCATTATTTTTATAGCCCATAGTTCCCTTCCGAAGCCTCATTTCCTGTGAGGTGGTTGTGAGTCCGTTTTGGTAATTTGTCCATCCTAGAGCCATAGGGATCCAAAAAAGCGCTGAGGCACCCAAATTTCTTCCCAGGTCAGCCTGATTGCTGTGGTTGGGCCTACTAGACCATACTAGACCTATGGTTCTGGGGTAATTTTGGTGTAATTTTGGCAACAAACACTTGGGTCTACTGGTTGGATCTGGTTGGTGGGTTCAACCCCTTCCATTCCATCTGCTTCTTGGTTGGGATCATCCTCCAACTTTCCGGCTGGGGGCTCCTGAAGCAAGACTTCGGAAGAGGTTCTGATTTCGAACCTGGGGTTTGTTGACCACAGAAGTAAGCAGAGAGCATAGACCTGTGAATCTATCTATCTATCGATCTATCTATGTATCTATCTATCTTTCTATCTGTCTGTCTATCTATCTGTCTGTCTGTCTGCCTGTCTATGAATCTAATTAATGATCTATTTACCTCTTTACCCGCTAGGAACCTGTCTATCCATCCATTGATCTATAGAAATCGTTCTATGGCCTACAGCTATTGTTCATGTATCTATACCCCGCACACTATCTCCATCTTGTTCTCTTCATCTCCGTCTCTATCTCTAGCTTGCCCTTCACAATGAAATGCTGGGCCAAGCTACCAAACAGCACTCCACGATGGTACACCTTTCCTGCACGCGCCGGGAGAGCTCAAGGGAGGTCGGAACCGCAACAAGTGTGGCGGCGAATCAAAACCCAGGTCCCCGGGTTTCCATACTCAGAAAAAAGGACATGCATTCTTCTGTTCACAGGAAAAATCGACATTGACACATGGTGTTTGACATGACAATAACATACAACCAAAAAGCCGAATCATTAGTGAATCTCCAAATGTTGCTTGTCTACTGAAAGATATATACGGTGCCATCATCTTCCCAAACTGCGATGAGCCTGACAATCAAGTCTAAGGACATCACATGTTTCATGGCACCACCCAAAAAAAAACGAACTCCCAATAATATGGGGTCATGCAGTTATTAACCACCTACAACCACTAGTAAAGGCTTATGAACAATCTATTATTTCGTATTATTTAGTGGGAGGTTCACCTTCCCGGGGTGGGTTGAATCCCCATGACTGTTCTTCGACGAAAATCCCGAAAACTACACCTAGATGTTTTACCCAACCCGGGGCCCTACATCTGGGCACTGTCCAGCAATTCCTAAACACAAAACGATCAATTTATTTTCGGTAAGTCCCCTAACCCTAACCATCATTTATACTCATTTATTGTGACTCCGGCAATGAGGTTGCTAATGATTAGCCCAAGATTATGTTAGCACATGTGCCCTCCCGTATCATAGTCAAGTCCAAATTATAGCTGGTCAAGTTCCAAATATGATTCCCCCAATTGCTTTTTTTGGAATGATGGATTACTGAAAGAAAGTATATACCTACTCTATACATTATATACAAATCCCGATAAGTTAAGTCCTGCAATATGATTGTTGCTTGTCTCCCCAGCTCTTGCTATTGACCCCCCACTCTTCCCACTAGTCAAGCTGAAGTGCTGATAATGAAATCAGGTGCCTGTGGGGATGATTCCCCCCTATCCCACAGTAATAAACCATCCCCAATGTGTGGTTTATTGTATTTCATTATTGATATTATTGTGTATACCCCAACTGGGATAATTGAGACAATATCATCTCTTCATGGTTGAGGGTATCACTATTCAAATCTATTCAGTGAATCACCAGTACATCATCACCTCAATGGTAGATCTGCAAATCCCCCGGAATGCTATCCACAAGTTTCCCCAGGAATCGTCCTTAGAAGGTGTATAGTCGAGGCCTTGCAACGTGAGCAGCGCGTTGAGGCTTTGAGCATCGGCTTCCTGGTGGGTCGATAGGGCGAATTGTTGGCTGGTTGGGTTGTGGAATGCTTAATGCTTGGTGAATGGTTGGACTGTGTGGATTGATATCGACTTATGGTAATTAAGTTTATACCATGTTGATAGGAGAAGTAGTGTACACCCATTGGAAGGCAAACCAAGCAAATAGAAATGGGGTAAGAAAATCTTTCGAAACCCCCATCTATCCATTTCCCCTACAATAGACCGCAAGGAGTGAAAGGGGAAGAGCCATTGGGGGAAGAGCCCTTGGGTCTCTCCGGAAATGGGAGAGTTGCCCACACATTTCACAGGAGAAATAAATACAATTTTAGGAAAAATGATGAAACATGATTAAAATGGAGGAGCCGCCTCCCGGGAAACTTTCTTGTTGGCCAGGAGCACGATTCGACGCGCCGTTTGCACCTGAGCATGGTCGAAAGCACAGAAACACCAACAAAACCAGCCAAATTGGGCAGTTTCATGACCCCAGCCATAGGGTTTCGATGGGTTCAAGGGAAAATCTACAGGAACACATGCTTTTACCCTAGGTTCCTGCAACTTGTCCCATTCTCCAATTCTGGGACAAGTGGAATTCACTCCGCAATAGACCATATCATATATGCAAATCATGTGGACAACACCATATTCATACTATGAAATGCTCATGACACACTTACAGTGTTTGCTAAATTAGGATGAAGGGGTCTATCATGGCCTATAATAATACCCATGAAGCCTTGCAATGTAGCCAAATCCACATCAATCCACAGGGTTTAAGGGCGTGGCTCATGATGCATAATGAGTGGATAGGAACAAGGGGCCCTTTGCCAATCAGGGACTTGAAGGCTTATGGGGCTGGGAATGGCTTGATGCAAAGACACCTTGGTGAACCTTCGGAGTATGAAGCTACTTGGATTATCTTTGGTTGTCAGTGCCAAGTGAAGAGATTTGCCTATCTCTAGCAATCCTTCAACTAGCCCAAGCAAATCTCAGCGGAGCATGTTTTTGGAATGCCTTGTATTCATGTGATCTTATTTTCGGGCTGGCTGATACTCTCACAGCAAGCAGAAGAATCAAACTGAACATAATACAATAGATTACATTAGGCTATTTTGCCAATCAACGTCCCGTCCCATAGACTTCTCCAACACATTTCCAGGACAAACCAACACTTCATTCTTCTATCTTATTTTTTGTCATCATTTGCCATACAACTATTTCACAGCACCGGGGTTCAGTTACCGGAATAATGAATCAGGATATGAACTTGTAAGCAGCAAAATCTGTGGCAACACATAACACTCATATAATCACTATGGGCAAACACAAACAGTCCCTTAAAATTGACGATAGTGATCCTCTACTCACAATGGACAATCGTGATCAACTGTAGGCACTGTAGGCACTATACACAATACAATCTAGTAACAATAAGAATACAGTGATACTGAGAATGGTCTCAAGAACAACCAAAACTTGGATTATCTTGGATTTGCCTCCGAGGTTTCAAACAAACAAATGATTCCCTGCAGCCTGTAGATTCCTCATTTCTGGTGGATTTGCTCGAATCCTTGGATCCAAGGAACGGCCACTTTCGTCAAGTCCTGGCACGAGCGACGAATGGAGGATTTCCAGAAATCATTCGCATGTACTGCATGTGTACACACAAACAGACACACACACTATATCAAACTATGTATACTCATATGACTCATATATACTCTATATATTCATGTGGGATGCAAATCTTTATCCAATGCCATCCAATGCCTCTCTTGGAGGAGCCATGAACAAAAAAATACATCATGACCCATGGAGTGAATACACCCTCCCCGAGGAGTCTCAGCCGCCCCGAGGAGTCATCGTCTCCCAAAATCTGGGTTGGAAAATCACATTGGCCCACGAGTAAAAATTGATAGTCCGATGATTTGTCATTATGCAACCATGTTTCTTGGAAACTATACAGAACTATACTGGTGGTTTCAACCCATGCCGAAAGTATGAGTAAGTTTGATTGAGATCATTATCCAAAATTGCTGGAACAAACGTCAATTGAACCCACCAACCAGTATAGGTCAAGCCTGCGCGGTGTCAGCGCCAGTCCTCCTCATTGTAGGGCTGTCCAGTTCGCACCACGACCGAAGAGTTTCGCCTTAGGCCGCAAGTTCAAAAAGTTGGGAAAGATCGGGAAATCTCTGAGAAACTCAGTGGCTTTCCCATTTAACTCTAGTAGATCAAAATCCTGACTATGAGCAGAGCCAGGCTCCAAGGATTCCCCCACGCATCTTTCATCAAAAAAGGGGTGTTTGAATCCTGAATTGAGCACCACCAGAGAAGCAAAACAATAGACAATCAAGTTGGATTGAAGCGTTTTGGATGTGTTTGCAAGAATCACCTCAAAATTCAAGAGTCAAAGATCTTATATGAATTTTGGATTTGTTGCTAGCTTCAACCCAGCCAGCAACGTTTTATTGTTGTACGATCTTCAGATACCTTCAGTTTGGACCATCTTCCCAATTATATACGTGAACGTAGAACATGTATGGCCACAAGCACGACTCCGGCAGTCTTTGAAGTTCCAGGCATGCCAACTTGAGTTGAAAATTATGGGGAAACCACGCAGATCCAGTTCATCATCATTTTCCCTGTGAAGGGGTACAGTTTCTGCCTTGTTTTTGGACTAAGCCATGGAAAAACCCTGGAAGATGGTGGAATCTTCATGAAGGTGGCAAAATGAGCCTCAAGTGGCCCGGCTTTTGCAGGTACAGCCAGTTCTCTTCAGCCATGTTGCAGATTGATGTCTGCGTGTTGGATCCAATTCTCCACTTCAGCCTTTCCCTGGGCGAAGGCTTCAGCTGGATCAGGAGTCCACCCATTTTTTCTATCCTCGCTTCTTGGAGGATTGACTGATTCAAATATCTGGATGCCCACTAGACATGACGTTTTTTGTGTTGAGCCACAATGACATGTGCGGAGAATGAAAGCGTATGTACTGCCAGATTTCCTATGAAGTCCACAACACTTGCTGGGGTTCAATAGTTGATTCTAAATCTCATGACAATTCCCCTTCTCTGTGCCAGTCTGTTCCATGATTTTGTGCGCATCAATCATCCTCATCTCATCAAGAATAGAATGATTTCAGGAAAACTTCACTCAGCCACGCCCAACATTCCAAAACAACTATGCTAGGATTCTACACCACAATTTGCCCCATGTTGCCCCATGTTTCAGCATATACACTATATACATATTTCAAAAACCGTATTTCCGATGCTTTCTTCTGATACGCTTCGAATCAACACTCTTAATCACAGGGTCTCCATTGTTTTCCATTGTGTCCCATAGTTTCATCATGTTTCCTCATCATTTCATCACTATTTCCCATTTTTCCTAGTTGTATCACACTTGTTTCTGTCTGAAAATGGGATATTCCTCTATTTTATCGCCATTTCATGGGGAAAATCATGATGAACCATCAATTTTGTTTGGCTTCTATCATATCATAAGAGACCATCATAGACATCATAAGTAGTACATAGTAGTGCTATTACTAACAAATATTATATATATATACATGTTTCTCAATATATTAGAATACCAACAGTACGTAACAATATCAACAATCATACAAACTAATAGTTATATAAGTATTAAACTAAGAATACATACCAATACTACTATGAACTATTGGTATCTATTACCCTCTGGTTATTTAAAATAGCCATGGAGAATCCCCTATAAATAAAGGTTTTTATGGGAAAATCATCCAGAATTAACAATATTCCATGGCTATGTTAAATCCGCCGACCCCAGCCATCAGCTAGGGGGAGCGCGCCCGAGAAAAAGTGTTGTCCGCAGGTGGCCAACAAAGCACCCCCTTCTGTGGCTTGATGGTNATCCGCCGACCCCAGCCATCAGCTAGGGGGAGCGCGCCCGAGAAAAAGTGTTGTCCGCAGGTGGCCAACAAAGCACCCCCTTCTGTGGCTTGATGGTGCCAGTCTTGAGCTTGAAACCTTCATTATTCTTGCGGTCAGAAAGTCACGTTAGCCACGGCGGTCCGTAGCCGGGAGGGCCA
>BGPT01000319.1:242170-296564 GCA_003297045.1 Symbiodinium sp. clade C Y103 | reverse complement strand
GTGGTATTAGATGTTCAGTTGCAGTAACCGCATTAACCAAGTATCTGAACGAAGTCTTCCTCTCGGACTCCCTTCGCTTACTGTCGCAGCATCAAATTCTTCAGTACAATCGACCGAGCTGTCTCACGACGGTCTGCACCTACCTCACGTTCCCTATTGGCGGTTGAGCAATCCGACACTGCGGGGAACCAATGGCTGCTACCCCGTCCTCCTGCTCGCCGCCCCAGGGCCAACACCCCTGGGGTCGGCGGCAAGGGGGCNACTGCGGGGAACCAATGGCTGCTACCCCGTCCTCCTGCTCGCCGCCCCAGGGCCAACACCCCTGGGGTCGGCGGCAAGGGGGCGGCAGCCCTTAAATAACCAGAGGTAGTATTTTCATGTATTTTCCCACCATTGAAGCCTCAAAGGATCACCTCCTCGGCACCTCTGAGGCTAAGATCGCGATAAGTCCACCGCCGGAGGTTTCCATGGCACAGCACAACTCCTAACGTGAGCCACCCATCGAAAAATATCAAGAGATGTGAAAAATGATGGGATTATAATGGGATAAACCATGGGATGATTATAAATAGTTACTATTTTTCACTCCATAGAAAAAAAACCATAACTGTGAAACACTGAAAAAAATGGGATTATAATGGGATCATATGTTAACAAAAACAAAAGTATACATGAAACACTGAAAAAAATGGGATTATCATGGGATAAACCATCTACTAAGCCAACAGTGTATGTCATATACTGTCATATAACATCCAGTAAGCTAACATTGACATGCCAAATCCACCATTGATCATGTCCTCCAGAAACCCATGGATTTCCATATGGAGAAATCACAGGGATCGAAAGTATAAAAGATAGCGTATGAGAAATACGAGATAATATGTCACCAGGCGTGCCCATCACTAGTTTGGAGAAATATGAGAAATGGCTACACAAATCTGGAAGAAATATTTTCCATCACCAGTTTCGATGCACCTCTTTCCTGCTTGGCGTTTTCTGGGGAGACATATGAGAAATGCCAGGGATGGATACACTGGTCAATGATCAACTGATCGCCTAAATTTCGAGGATATCACCGAGATCATGGGGTTCTCTTTTTGATCCAACAGGTCCAAGCTGGTTGGTGGTTGTGCCGCAGAAATCGGGGAAAGCAGCAGAGATAGGGGATCTAATCCACCAAAATGGGCTGGAAAATCCCACATGTAGTTATACTTCGATGATTTTCCCCGCTACAAGCCTCCATTTAGTTCGAGGATTTCCTAGCCATCTTTGACGTCACTATTCCATAACAATTTGTGTTGCTTAAATTACCAATTAATCACCATAAGACCACTATTTTTCCGTTTAGTAATGGAGAATCCCAAACTAAATGGAAATCAAAAGTGTCTGGCTGGAAAGTTCCGGAAATGGATCATCTATGAGGGATTTCCAACGACTATAGAGGTTTTCAAGGGAAGAAAATCTGAAAAGTATCATTTATAGCTGGGAAATCCTCCACAAATAGAGGTTTTCTTGGAAACATCAACTATAAATACCCTCTGGTAAACTAACATAACTATGGAAAATCACAATTTTAATGGGACAATCCACTATAAATGGCCATTTTCAATAGCTATGTTAGTTTACCAGCGGGTAGGGGATTTCCCAGCCTGCCATGTTGGATTCTCGGGAGGATCAATGGTGGATTTCCGGTGGTCCCGTCCTCGATCATCCATATGGCTGATCGATCGTAGCCCAGGATCACAATGTGGTCACCTGGAAAAGGTCACGAGGTAGTCACGATTGCCGACTGGTGGTTGAAAAACCATCCAAAACATGAGATATTTAGATTGAGATTGACATATGACGTATATTTATATATGTATATATACATATAAGTATAGATTATATGATATCATATGATTATATGATATTGATATGATATAGTTTATTCAGCAACATCTATGTAATTATATATATATATGTACAAGTATTTACTTCGGGATGGAACATGAAGAAGAAATTATCCAAAAAACAAGGCCAGCCAATCCCTTTTTCCAAAGGGAGAAGCAGTGGCACCTTCCACCACCGGTAGGGAGCCATGCCGAATTTGCCACAGAAAATCTTCGAAGGCTGAGGTGATCAGCGACAGGAGAAGCGCAAAGATCAACATGCCACCTGCAGTGGCACCGATGCTCCATCAATGATAGCCTCTGCTAATCCAACATAGGCCAATACTGCTGGAAAATCCTATATACTGTAAATGGGCTTTGACAGAACTGAGGAATCTTCCCTGCCATGTTTGATTACCAGAGGGTATAACTATTGTACATCCAAGGGAGTATTTGGCTCATTTCTTCTGTCAAAATGTTGGTGTTGTTGAACTCATGTGGCTGAGGAAATTTGTTAAGGCCTAACTTGCCAACCAAGCCCCAGGGATAACGGTTTGTATGTACAGCAAGAGGAAGTATCCATATTCTAGCCGTTTTGGTGCTCACAAGGGTACAAAGGGTTTTGACATGTTTTGACCTCTGTTCATGGAACCAAACACGGCAACGGGAATCTCCCCCAGAACAAATAGCCCACTTGAAGCCTGTAAGTTACACCATCCTGAACACTAGCATGAAACATCTCCAAACATTATGCCTGGGTGAAATGATTCTCCTAATTCGGAAATTGCAGGGGTGTGACAACTGGCTCGTTCTTTCAGCCTTGTTTCACCCCCTCTGAACATATCAATTGGCATCACGAGTCCTTTTTCCAGCTATATAAAGAACATGCATGTTTGAAATCATCAATCAACTTTACATAACTTTACGGTTGTTAGTGGCCGATCCCCATTGTATCCCGACTACTGGTTGAGTATACTATTTTGTTACATCCTCATATCCATTCATGTCATATCCCCATTACCACTCGGATGGTTACAAAATCTTATACTTATTGAATCCCTAGTGTGGTAACCCCCAATAAATACAGCCGCCCCATTTTTTTCAGGATCTATACCACCCATATCTTGGTGAAATTGGGGATGATTTAGTAGGTTCTATATTGGGTTCACCACATTATTCATCATCAAGTCCCAGTAGTTGGGGGTGTAGTTCTGGTCAACAGTGAATTTTTAACCATAATCATAGAGGTTATGTCCCGACTTCTGGGGGTTCTTGCCATGGTTATAGCCACAAAACTAACCCCAACTCCACCCCCTGCAAGGCAGGAAACGATAGCGAAGTTGACTTTCAAGTGGGCTAAGTATGGTTTATGGTAGATATATGTATAGATTGTATAGATAACTATACAGCTAATGGGGTGTATAAACCAACTTAGAACTACTGGGCCCTACCTTGCAAGGATCTGGCAGACTCTGGCAGATCTCCATCCATCTCCCATTGCACCGAGGCTCCGATGGATACGACCACGCCCACCGCGTGGCCCCCAGGTAGGGCTGACTCGCCGCCGTCCGGGTCGGCGATCCAAATCCAGGAGCGCCACAGCGATTCCTGGTGAGATGAGGGGTATGTGTGGGAGATGTGTCTCCACACAAATGTGGATTTAACATGATTAAAGAGTGATTTAACAACATGATTTAAGAACATTACTTAAAGATAGTGATTTAACATGATTTGACCTAGTGATTTAAGGTGGATATCTATCAAAGCTTGATATTAGCATCATGATTTAACATGATTCAATCATCAAACATGGATAAACATGGTAGATAAGATGTAAGATGTATCTTGTATCTCCCTCGACCAAAGCAGGTTCGAAGACAGCTGCGCAGCACAAATGATCAAGACAAAGAGTATTTGTAAGTAGCAAAAATTGGGTGAACATGTTTGAAATGAGCAAGAAACCGCGGATTGATCCAACAAGAATTTGGTGGTTGACGCAACACAAATGAGAATTGAACTGGTCAAATTATATCTACCATTATCTATCCTATCTTCATATATATTTCTGATTACCTTCACCAAAATAATCCAAAATATGGACTGAGCCAACAAGTACAGGTGCAAAAGTGGAGAAGCGAAGAGCACGGGAACTGTCGATCGCAGCGATTGCACTTCCGATCGAGATGTGACATTCGAATTTCCCTATTAGCAGAAATGAATCACCATGCTGCTGATATTCTCGTCCCATGGGGTGATCAAACTGAAAGCCAAAAATACATGTGGATGGGGTGGGGTCAAATTTTAGCTCGCCCCTTGAGACCCACAAACTTCCCGTTCTTGCTGACTGCTGGGTATGAGTTTTTATCCCTTCCAAGTTACTCAAAATTCACGTACATGTACGCACACTCATTCATGGTCAAACCTTTGATGTATCTTAAAACTTGGGAACCCAATTTCACCAGTGGTCGCTCCAAACAGAAATGATCGGGCACCTGGATGGAGGATTGCGACAGGACGCTATGCCCAAGTCCGCCAACGACCTTGGTCCACAGGTAGAATTAGTGAGACATGCGTGGCATTCATGGGGGTTTTTGCACAAATGGGGTCGCTAAAACGGATGATTTGGGGGTACCCCCATTTTAGGAGACCTCCATGTTTTTGAACAAAATCCCAAACATCTCACAAATTGGAATCGGGCTTCGTGATCTTTGTGAAATGTCTTTTTGAGATTAGATGGCCGGACATGTGGGGACAGGAACAATAGACACCCAAGGGGATTTGACTATGCAAAAGCTTTGAACATTTGCTCAAGTGTGGCTCAAAGATTGACAATATATATCAATATATGACAATATTGAGTGCAGTGCTGTATGTCAAAACTGTCATAAGATGTTGGAGATGTCCACGATTTTGAAAGTGCAAATCCTTTTTTTTGTCACGTGGAAAAAGGATTGGTTGGGAGGTTCCATGATGTCACAAATAAGATTTCCACAGAGTTCCGCATTCCACCCATTTTTGTGTCTACTTTTGCCCAGTTCTTTTTGGCATCCACCTTTGACATCGACCAAGTGCATGGAATCCAACACACTGGTTGTAATAACCGCAGGGCCCATCTTGCCATTCTGATTGTTATCTTTGGTTGACAAGAAGACAGAGTGGAAAGCCACTACCAAATGATCTGAGATCATTTTTTTGCACAAGAATGCAGCTTCGTCACGAGGAGAGTAGCAGACAAGACCAGTAGGACTTTCACAGATGCCGCTTGCGTCCAGGCATACCAGTGTCCAAATCGATACCTTAACAACTGCAAAAGCCCCCACGCATGTCAACACACTGAGAGAAAACATAATCTATGCACATGCAGAAGCTGGTTCATGTTTTTTTAATGCTCGCTGAACCTATGTCCCCATGTGTCTTTATCTCAATTTTTCTTGTTGGTGTAAACGACCTACCCCTGCAAGAAAGGGCGCCTTATCAGTTGTGTTTCCCCCATATCAACCCTAAATCACTCTTAGCCTAATTCTGAAGCAACAGAAACCTATCAACGCTGGCATGACAACCCCATAAAACCCCATTGTTCTTGCTTCATCGCCATTTCACCTCTGTTTTTGATAATCAAATCCCACTGTTCCTCTCTTTTGGGGGCCCCAAATACCGCCCAGGCGCGTCAAATACGTCGCAAAGCCCGCTTGATGTGCGGCCTGCGTCTGCAGAAAGCGATGCCGCTCGAGCCAGATGGTGTGACTGATGTAGTACCTGCGAAAGCTTGTGTGATTTAGTGGTGATTTGATGGTGATTAAATGGGATTTAATGGTGATTTAATGGTGATTAATGGTGATTTAATGGTGATTTAATGGCATTTCATAGGATTTGCATCAGGAGAATGCAGTGGGACATAAACAGCAACACTAAACACAATATGTTATTTTGGTGATTTTCGGGGTGTCTGAAAATGGTGCATTTACACCCATATATATATGGTCCAAAATTTAGGGGTATAATAGTTCAGACAAACCTTGTTGGGTCGTGGTTGAAGCAACCAAAGTCAGAGTTTGACGAACAAAACTATGAGGGTTTGATCTGCACCAATCATGTCCGTTTGGGGAAAGGTGATTCAGGCCCGGTTTGGTATGATATCCACTCTCCAGCAAACAAACATAGCAATGAGAAATCCACGGTGTATACAGATCATCGAATGGGTTTCGCTCCATTGCAATGTTTGCTTGCTGGAGGATTGGTTCCCTCTTGGCTTCTTGTGGAGTTCGCAAAACCCTGCTGACCGAATGACGTACAGTGCTCCGAAGAAATGTGGCAGTTGTACTTGTCACTGAGATCAGTGATGCAAGGCGACATTCACAAATAATATTGAAACACCAGCTCCAGTGATAGAAAGATTGCATCTCCAACAAGAGGAAAGGGAAAAAATATCAGACATGTCAAACAATGAAGATACCAAAGTCGTCACTTGGGACATGCTGAATCCGTCTTGCTAAGTCTTCCTGAAAACATCAAATGATAAATTCACAAGTCTCACACATGCAAGTAGTTTTCTATATGGTTTTCTTCTCACTTCCTCTATCCAAACACATTCGCTCGTGCCAGGTTGCAGAACCACCATCCAAACTCCGAGGAAAAGATACGCTGAAACTCCTGGGCCGAGGCTACCAGGTAAGTCTGCCAAGGAGTTCGCGAAACGTCCGCTCTTCAGTAGGTCGACCCACATGGTTCATGATTGGTACGAACCAAACAGATAATCATCACTTGACATAAGAAGATGGAGATATCATGACAATTCACGACTTGCTTTCAAATGAACGAAGTTGGGCATGATGATCTTTCTTGAGCTGTGGAAAGCATCGACTGGAACATCGGGATCACCCTGTAGAACATTATGGTGAATCCATTGGATTGCGGGATACAAACCATGAACAAACCCACATCTGATCTTGCCAAATATATCCAAATGTCTGGTCAAGACATGCCAACTGATATATCTTATACTTGAGGTAAACAATTGGCTGTTACAGCGGCCATGAATGAGTCTAGGATCTAGGATTTATTCCCCTCCACTGCCGGTATCGTAAATGAATCACCATACTGTACTGTATATTTCTATCTTTCACAAACCTGAATATTTCATAATATTTCCATATTAGAATATTATCCCATATTCATCTATAGTCATATCTATATTAGGTCTTGGTTTCCCCAAAAAACATGCATAAACAAAAAGCATAGGTCCATCCATCAGGTCGGCCAGTGAGGTCACATCAGCTTGAGCCCAGTCACCAATTTCATCGGAATCCCTGCGGATTGGTGGATGATTGGTGGGGCATTCGAAAACCCTCTGGAAGTCTAACTTGGCAAGAAGAAACCCCGATATTTTCAGTGGACAAACTGATTGGTGGACGAGTCCCCCCCTGAAAAATAGGAATGTCAATGGGGATCGTCATCACATGCAGGAAAGAAAAAACCATATATGTGAAACCACCAGGAAGAAACATGTAGGAACATCATCTAGAGAATATGTTCATTTGCGGCTGCTCCAGGTTCCATTTAACATGCCGACGCTTTGATCTATGGGATATGTGGAGAAACATGAGAATCAAACATTGTGAACATGTGTCTATAGCGGTCATCCACGGTCGATCTTCTAAGAGTATCCTCCCCCAATCAAGTATGAACATTGAAGATTACCTGTTTGATAGACAATTTAAAGCTGTGCCTTGAAACATACTAGTGAAATTGAAACACACACACACATGCACATGATGAGTAATAATACATATCTACAGATATATTCTGCAATATTTTTCTCATAGACTGCAGTATATATCTAAACATATTATAAGTGATCTGTAAATATCACAGGGGATTTTCAAGAACACCAGGTTAGTTTTGCCGAGTTGCTCCAGCGCTAGCGGCTTTGGCGTTGCAGATCGAGCCGCTGGACCGGCACAGGAGCAGTTCGCCAAGGCGACAGTCGGAGGCTTCGGGGCCTGCGCTGAAAAAGATGAGGAGAGCATGGGAAAAAGCCAGCCAATACCAACCATATACATGTGTTGTTGAATCATGTCAGTTTTGAAAGTGACAAGCCAGATTGTTAAACAAATTTCACATCTGTATACATCTGTGACATTTTGGCACATGGCTAATTATAGGTTAAGACCCATCGAATCCCGTGTTTTTTGTGCCAAAAGAGGTGGAAGGCATGGATCGTCGTCGCCTCAAACTGTGGTAATGTAGGTTTTTATATGTTTTTATAGGTTCAATCGGTTTCAATATGATATAAACACTATAGCGTGGTAAAACTTGTTGTACATTGTGTGGTTATGTATACATAAATATTGCTACATATTTATATCATAGCCAACCGTTCTGATGTGGTAAACCACAGATACTAATTCCCCACGACTCAGCAGAAATGGGCGGGTTATTAAACCCTCCCAAATTCAAGGTTTATTGTTGGGTTTAGCACATTAAGGTAGATGGTGAGCAAAAAGTGAGGCTTATCGACCAGGGTTTAACCAGCAACCATTTTTTTCACATATCCCGGGTCAAAATTTGGTATGAGGAATGGTAGGAATGGGATAATTGTCTACCAAACATGCCTAAAACCTATGGCTTTGACCCATATCCATCTCAGCAATCCGTCCCAGCAATCCGACGTCCTAAGTTCAGAACTGGATTGCCATCATGGCTACTGACCAGGTACTGAGTCAGAGTGCGAGAAACTGTTGCAGCGAAGTGTGGATGATTTCGTGTGAGAAGCTGCGCTCCACAATGCATTCAAAGTGTTTGGGTCTACATATGGCTGCCCAAAATGGCAAACCGACATCGTACTTGAGAGACTTTGCACAAAGTTCAAGATTAAACCATCCGTGATCACCTGAGTGCTGACCCTAATTCACATCGTCGTTGGTTGTATCCATCCTAATCACTTGCAAATCGAAACCTGACATCCTCATATTGACCGCAAAGTCAGCAAAACCTCCATTTTTCTTGCTTAAATTTCCATGTTTGATGATTAGGTCCTCAGATTTCATTTAAATCCAAGTCTTGGATGGCATTATTACCCAGTCTTGATGGTTCATGCATGTTCAGTCCCCATTTTTCCATTTGTTCTTTGGTAAACATCTCCATTTTCGCCAACTCTGCCGCAGCTCCTCAGAAAAGAGGCCGGTGAACAACCCTCTGAGCAGTGCGTCCATGGCGCGCACAGTGGGCTACCCACGAGCAGGTCGTTGAAAGGCTGGGGAAATACTCTGACAAAGCATGGGGCGACTGGGTTTGTCTGAAAATTGGGGGTTTTTACCCCCCACTTTGCGGGAATGAAACATGGGTATATAGATATATAGTATAAACAGGGAACATGAGAATTAAACATGTTAAACCATGAGATCAAGTGGGGTGTATTCTCAAATGCCAGCGATCTCTGGAGCGATCTCTGGTCTTCAAGTGGAGAGGCAAAACTTTTGGGCTGGATGGAATTGACTCGGCTGGAGACCTGTATTGTAAAGCTTGATAGCCTTGCTGATTCAGAATCTCACTATATCTGAAGCTTCACAAGTGGAGCCAAAAACAACGGCAAGAACGCCCTTAGAAGCTAACAGTTCCTAACAATATGATGACTTCGAGATACAGTACATCAAAGACCCGTGTATTTCCCTGAGAGTATCTAAGAACACGGTTGGATTCAAAGGTGCATCTTCACCTCAACCATCCAAATCTAGACCAAATTGGTCGCAGGCCCTTGGCATTTCAGGAAAACAACACCTCAAAACAACGACTCAAAACTTGTTGATCTGCTTGAGAACTCTGAGTCGTGAATTGAATTCACATTTGAAGTTGGTGGTTTCAATCTACCCAAAACGATAGATTCCTGTCATGAAACGTGATCATGGAAAATCATGGAAAATCATGGAAACCCCATAGTTGCAGATAACCCAGGTCACCAGGTCACGTGTGCCTTCGCTCCACCAACCGAGGTGCCAAGGTGGCACCTTTTGCTGCGGGTGGTAATGGCCCATGGGGAATCCATGAATATTCAAAAATGAAGGTCTGACCGACAAATTACAATACTTTTCAACAACAAAAACATGTGATTTACAGTAAAGATAAATTTCGACTCAAACAGCACAACGTGTGGACTTCATGAGCAGAAATAGGGATTTGACCAACGGGGGATGGAGTCAAGTTAAGCAATGGAAATCATGGAGCCTTTTTCAATACTGATCAATCTCCAATCTCCAGGTAGGGAATGAAGAGACATCTCTGAAACCGCCTACTAGTTCATTTCTACAAAATAAAGTAGGTCTGTCTTAATTGGCATCTCAATTTATTATCACTGTTTTTATGGGCAAAATCCCTGTACATCCAATTGCTTAGCCCACCAACCAAACACCTTGACACTTTTTGGTGGTCCAATCCCATCTTTCTGGATAGCATTGCATAGTATGTGGTGTATATATATATATACACCACATACAGACCACATACTATGTCTATTTGTATATCGATCGTCCACAATTATCCCACGTTGCCGGTTCTATCCTCCCCTGACTTGTATTTTCAAGTCTCAACAATCTCAGTCATGAAGCCACCAACTATGCTGTAGATTCTATTCCAATCCGGTCCCATCCCCCTAAAGTTAAACATCCCGCTTGTATGGTCCAAATAGGGATAAATCCCCTATTAGACCATGCTTTCAGCGGGGTGTTTGATATTCGGGGATTGGACTAGTTATAGTTCAAACATGTTTATCGCGAACTGCTTCTAAGTGCCTCGTGCACGGCCGCGGCAGTGCAGCGCGACACTTCGTCCTGGGTCATATGTACGGCTTTGCCACGTCAGCTGCTTTCCTGAGCTTTCGTGGAAAAAAAGCGCTTGTGAGACCACTGATGTGTGACTGTACTTGTGCCGGGAGTGACAGCAAAATACCATCAACAGGAATATTGATATTAGAAATGCGACGATCAAGACCAGTGCACAAATAGTGCTCCAATCCCAGCACTTTGAGGCCAGACTTAAGGCCAGAACGGACCTTCTGAGAAAGAGAAGCGACCGTTGGTTTCAAAAGCATATCAGCAGGAGCACGCATACTCCATTGACCGGCTGTGGTTTTCTCAATTGGAAACTGTGCATTGAGGGTTTGTACAATCCACAGGGTCAACTCGACAAAGCTGATAGCTACAAAAGATTCTTGCAGAGGCTCTTCAGCAACGCAAGCATTGATCAAAAAAGAAACGAATTCAACAGGAAGTGCAAGGTCATCAGATTGCCTTCGCAACTGATGTTGCCAATCCACTGAAAGTGCATCACCTAAACTCAAACTAAAAACCCTCTCAGCCAACTCATCAGAATCCTCGGTGAGGTCAATGATGTCTGGTTCGTCTTGTCTGGAGTGTGCAACACCGAGATAAAAGTCCCGCAGTGCTCGCAGTCTGGTGGTCCACAAGGTGTAGTACTCATTGGTCTCAGTCAACAGGGCATCAAAAGTAGTTCCTCGCTGCAGGTTGGTGGCTACCGCCTGTTGGTCAACCACATTGTTCCAAACCGCAAGAAACTCTTCCAAAGCATCTGAGCAAAGGGCGTAGTCAACATGGGATGGGATCCATCGCACTTCAAGTTGGCCATCCCGCAGGTGCGCAAGTAGGTCTGTCAGCTTCAGCCAAAGGTCCTCATTTGCATCTTCAGTAGGCCCCACTGTGCCAGTCAGAAGGCGATTGAAATGAGCACAAGTGCCAGCGGAGTCAGTCCAAAGAATGATGTCAGTGTCATACTTCAACGCCCACTCCGTGGCAGAAATGCAAGCCCAAAGTTCAGCTCTTCCGATGGTTTGGAGCAACCCCGGAACAGGGCCATGACTTATGGTCAGGCCAGTGCTGGCATTAACTACAGCCCATGCAGCCCGGTTAGTTAACTTAACATTTCCTTGGAAAAAGGACCCATCAGTAAAAACTTGATTTTTGATCCCTTGCCTCGGCTCGCTCAAGAAAACACAGCTCAGGTCAGGAAGGTCAAAGAAGTACTGCTTCCAGGAAGTCGCAAAGCCAGAGCGAGGCACCAGCAGATGAAGAACTGTGCAGGAAGGAGCTTGAGCAATCCAGGAAAACGTATCACGGCACTCAGTTCGAATCGCTGCAAATCGAGGGCATCGCAACCAGTGCTGTTGAGTGTCAGGCACAAGACAGTGCTGACAAATGGGCTGCTTCGTTTTGTCATACTTTGCATGTTGCCACGATGACACAAAAGCTCCGGACTGAAGAGCTCGAACTCGAGCCAGATTCAAAGCATCCAGCTTCGCATGGTCCAGCTGTGTGAGGTCAGTGTCAAGGCCCACGAGATCTGACATGGTCTTGTGCTTCACTCTGGTGGCAACGTATTGCATCCAGGCATCATACACCAAACTGGCAAGGAGCTGCTTGGGGACGGTCATGAGGTTATGTCGAAATCCATCATGGTCTTGAATCCAAGGAGGCTCCAGAACTTGCCAGCCAACCATGCTGAGGAGGTGGAGGATTTTGGAAAAAGGACCATCACGTGTAGTCCCATCATATCTGCTCATAAAGATCTGCCAAAACTGCATCAGATCAGGGCTCTTTTTGCAAAGTCGGCGGAAATCCAGCAAGGCATACTTGAGCTGAAAAAAGCCAGGATCTGCAGTTGGGGGATGAGCCAAAGAGAGACGCAAAACCGGATTGGATCCCGCCAATTGCATTCCCACATGTTTGACTGCTAGAGTTCTAAGCTTGTGGACATGGTTGTCTGGCGGTCACACAACTCAAAGTGCCATGTAGTGCTTTGGTCCAAAAGACGATGGGGAGCACTTGCAACTTCTGAGCAATTGGCGCTTTGGATCTGCGAAGTCTAGGCCAAGTGTCATGGAGAGTCTCCCCCTTGTGGACAAACTTTCGCACTCGATGCGCCGCAGTGAAGGACAAAGCTCCTCCAAGCTCACTAAAGTCCTCAACCAAACGGATGCCAAGCTGCGCCAGCTGCTGTCGAATTCGGACAGTGGTACCCCATGCATAGGTCTTGTCCATATCCAGGGTCAGGCCCCACATCGAGAGAAAGGCTTTCAAGGTGAAAAAAGCCCACGCCACTAGCTCAGCTTGACGAGCCAACATGGATATGTTGTCCACAAAGGAAAAATGCCTCACCTGGGGTGCATATTGGGCTTGATAGAGTTGGAAACCCCAGTCTATCATCGCCATGGCCAGCACACTGAGTGGACAGCCTTCTGCAAAGCCCTGAGTGGACAGTAGCGTATCGCTGACTTGGTTGCACACTACAAATCTTCGGGTGAAGTTGTTGACAAAGTTCCGCCATGGTCGCAGCAAATCTTGAGGAATTCCAATGGCCGCAGCGAGATGCCATAGGGGTTTTCTCTGAATGCTGTTAAAGGCTTTGACGAAATCTGTGCCCAATCCAGCAAGNCAAATCTTGAGGAATTCCAATGGCCGCAGCGAGATGCCATAGGGGTTTTCTCTGAATGCTGTTAAAGGCTTTGACGAAATCTGTGCCCAATCCAGCAAGTGGAAGTCCTGATTGGAGTGAGAGCTCAACTGCAGCTTGAATCTGCAACCAAGTCTGTGCAGGTTCACGGGATGGCAAAAATCCATGGGCGTCAGCGTGAACATGGGGTTCAATCAACTGAAGCATCTGGCGGGAGCGCAACGAGGCCCAACACCTGTACACTATTGAGAGCAGCACTATGGGGCGAAACTCATTGGGTCTGTGTGCCGAGTCGCACTTGGCAATCGCAGTGACTTGCCCCTCCAAAAGCTGAGCTGGCCACTCCATCTGGTTCTTCTCGACAGCAGTCAACAACCGCAGAAGCTCTGATGTGTGGTAGGGAGACATGTTGAGCAAATCTTTGAGAGCCCAACCATCAGCACCTCTTGCCGCAGAGGGTCGAAAACGTTTGAGTGCCTGCTTCCAGTCATCATTGGTCAACGGAGGAAGTGTCAAAGGAATACAGGGCATGTAGGCAGAGACAAAGTTTGTCATACGCTGCCAAAGTTCTTCACTATGGAGATCTTCACAATTCCATTTGGGTTGCCAAAACTGGAGGAGGCTCTGGTGCACTTGATCAGTGGTGACAGTATGGTGATGAAAATCAAAACTGTCACCAACAGAACATTCCGGCAAAGAGTCCAAGGCCAGAAGTTCCTCAGCAAATCCTCGCACTGAAAGAGGTCGTCCTTGAAAAAACCATTGGCCCAGAAGATGCTCTGGTATCGCCTGGTGCAGAAGCACCGCATTGGTATCTTCCTTGATCGCTTTCACCTCAAAGGATATGGTATCCCAGAAGGAGTCAACCTGATCGGGTCGTGGTTTGCGAAGATCTTGAAACAGGGCCTTGAGGGTCTTGTCGTATTTGGCCTGCAAGACCGTTTGTCGTTGTCGAAGATGCCACTGCTCAAAAGTTCAAACATGTTTAAAATATGTTCAAAACATGGTATCCCCATCAAAATTACTATTTATTTCTAACGCCTTTCTATTTGATAACATCATCATGAATATCCCCAATCATATCCCTAGTTGATTCTTAAATCACCATTCTTGATGGCTAACCCCCAATAAACCACCTGTCACCACCTTCCATCACCCGCAGCAGCTGCACCATCAGAAGATCTGCTCCCAGGGAGGAGTCATTGGACGATGTCCTGGGCCACCGAACTTGGGAAGAAACGGTGGCCATTGATGACAAATAGCCAGGCCTACGGGGGGGAATCGGCAATGTGTATGTTCAATATATTACTGGTATTGATTTAACATGTATTAAAAAATGTTATTAGTCATTACCATCATTAGTTTTTAGTACTATGATTATCTATTGTTGCTATGTCTACGATTATTCTCTTTTGTTTGATACTAGACTATCATCACTATGTGTATCATGATTGTCATTGTTACAATGATATATCAATGATATATACATATAATTATCGTTAATAATCTATCTTACTAGCCATGATCTGGCTGTGGCTCAAAATCATTCACCGAATCATTTTGGCATGGCGAAAAGCAGGTTAAAATGGGTTTGTATGAAAATAGTGTACCTCTAAACCTATTGGTTAATCATCATTATCTCCATTTAAATGGCTATAATTGGGAATATATGGGGGTATACCCTATTTTCAGTCAAACTCAAAGACTACATGAAGATGACAAACCATTTCCATGGGTCCCCAATCATTTCTCCACGTCCTCGCGCCGGACGGTGAAGGACGAAGTCCAAACGTTTCACGGGCAGCACGATGGGCGGCCGAGCTTTGTCCTGGAGATCTGGCAGTGGAAAAAAACATGGTATGGGTTTGCCCAAAAATGGGGATATACTGTGGTAATCCGTGGTGTAAACCCATGATATACCGTGATAAATGGGGATATACCATGATATACCGTGGTGTACCCACATAGTGGCAATTTACATGGATGGGAAAACTGATGGTCAAACATTTTAGATCATTCTATAATCTTGACAAACAAAAGCTGCAGCAGACTGACAACCAACGGAACGGTTGCCTCGTGATCACCAAGCCACAAACCAACAAGAAAACAAACCGTTCTGTCAAATGGTACAAGGTTCTTAAATAAGTTCGATGTCAGCCAAGAAGTGCTGCCTCTGAAACAAAATGCACTGAATTCATCTGAATTCCAGTTTCCTACGACTAGGGCGAGGTTTGGGATTCCCAAATCATGTTGTTTTTTTGCATCTCAAAGCCTATGGGTCAGCAGCAAACCCAGCCGAGATCCTCTTGTCGAAGGTATTGCCCATAATTTGGCGCATCCGGAATTTCTGGTTCCATCCTCGACTCGAGTCAGGGAGTCAAAGTGGAGAAATCTGCAACAAACCTCAAGGCTTGGTGTTTGTATCTTGGTTTGTTTATCTCAAGATATCTCAAGATACTATATGAATTGTGATATTGTGATAGAACTAGTTTACATGATATTATAGTAGATATAAGTAGATAGTACTAGGACATAGTAGGACATTGATGGATCTTGATGAATTCCAAAGAGCATTTCTGTACCACAATTGGCGGTGTGGAAGCGCCTTGCCTCTTGGAACACATGTAGATAAGCACCTTCAACACTACTATTGCAGGGGTACTTGCAATAGTTTCGGTGACGATTTAAACAGTCCTTGTGGCATTGGCTTTCAACCCACAAAGCGCTACAACACACACACACACACCAGCCATTCACTATCAGAGTCCTGAATTCTTAATCCTTACCAACAAGAATGGATGCCTTTTATTCAACCTTCATCATGCTCAGCAGACCTGATCCCAAAATGACATCCCAACAGCCCTGGGGAGACCGTGGTCATCCGTGGTCCATATTTGCCCATCCCCCAGTTGCAGCTTTGGGTCGCGTCTTGCGACGGCGCGGATGTCCTCGAAACGTTTTTCGCGGCTAGGGTGCGGTCTAAAGGCTGGAAGTGACCTGTTCATCATATCACGCAGCCAATCAACTCATACGCTGGACTTATATCCATGTGACTCGTCAAGGTGAAAAATATCTGCACATACCTGAAGTGAATCATGAGGAAAAAGGGACTTCCACGCTGATTCCACGCTCTTTCAAGGGCAACAACGCTGCATTCAAAATATATATGATGGTGTTCTGATACGTTCTGATCATATGAGATACAGAAACACAGTATAGCGTTGAGGCCTTCAAATCATGTTTCCAAGTGCGCACAAAACATATTCACCAAGTGTAAGCAGCAAAGGCAAACCATTTCCATAGAATGCCCTTTGGTGGGGCATCAATGAACTTGGTGACTTGAACTATTAGATGATAATGCCCAGTATATCCCAGTATGCTATATCAAAGCATGCCACCCTTGTGCGTACATTCAGGTCGAATGCCACTGCTGCTGGGCAGTAAACACCCCAAACATGTTGCCAGAATGGATACTCAATGTGCAATATTCGCATGTAGTATGCCGAAAAGGTTTTAATATGTTTTAACAGTCCGAAATATCGAACGAGGCAAAGAAATCATTGGTGGCATCCTGGAAAATCCTGGAAAACACAACCGTTCAGTTGATCCAAGGCGCGGTTTGCCGCCAAAGGTAAAGGTCGCAGGCAGCGTGGCGTTCATCATCCTCAGTTGAAACGACAAAACATAAGCTGTTTCGCATTGTCAACATGTTACAAGCTATCCCGGAAATGTGAAAGGCGAGTGTGGACCATCACCCAGGTAGGGGTCAATTGTAGACAACAATTACAACCATAGTGACACTTTTGGTGAATCATCCCAGGCAGGGGTGAAAGGAAATGCAGGCAATCCAGGCAATCATCGTATTTTGTCAATTGTCAACCGTCAACCATTTTCTGTATAGAACGTCATATGGTCGCATGAAACATGAAATCTGGGCAAGACTCGACCCATCCAACCCCCAATTGTACGCCCGTAAAACCCTCTGAGATCACAAACCAGAGCAGATCTTACCAATGTATCCACTTGAGCAGTGTTTGAAACCCTCTGTCCTTCCATGAAATAGTAGTTGGTAAAAAAGGGATTCCCATGATCATGATAATGATGATGATGATGATGATGATGATGATGATGATGATGATGATGATGATGATGATGATGATTATGATTATGATGATGATGATGATGATGATGATGATGATGTTGATGTTGATGATAATGATGATGATAGTAAAAATCCCCCATTGTTGTAAAATGTTGGGTTTTCACACTTAGCACACTCCTCACTACGAACCAACAGGCGTGTCGAATGCAGCCACTCTGGCCAAGCAACTCCTTCTTGCTTCCCAGGAAGGGTGTCACGTGAAGCCTCGTGGCTTTTAGCTTGTGGCTAAAGGCAGATGCCTTTGATGCGCAAGGTCATGAAAGTGAAAAATTGATGGGTACTCTCTAACTCTAATGAAAATTGACCATTGCACATCCTGCAGATGTAAATGATGTTCCGTTTCGACATGAGGAGATATGGTTGCCAGGTTTGTCGATCATCACCTTTGGAAAAATGGATAAACATTGCCATGTAGAATGTACAACTCTATTTCTTCGTTCTCTATCTGTATTGTCATGTATTATCAGGTTTCTGCTTTCGTCTCACATGAATCAGCCACGAGATGTTGAATCGTGGGGTTTTCTCCAGAACATGTCCGCAACATGGATCAAAGTATGGATGAACACAAACAATCGAACTTGAGGGGCATTTTGATTTTGAACAGACCCATGTGTTTCACAAAAATGGTGTACACCTTCACCATTGGTTTCCCCAGGTACGACCCTTCACTTGGATGATAACTTGAGTCCCCCATGGCTTGAGATGCTTAAGAAACCAGCATATGTTTGAACACATTTTCAGTGAACACCAGAACTATCATCTCTGGGTAGGAATTGAGGTGTCCTGCAGGATGGGGCCCCCAAGATAGCTAAGTTGACATAATAGTGGCTTAACTATGCTTTATGGTAGATATAACTATAATTAATGGGGTTTATAAACCAACTTATAACTGGGGAGCACCATCCTGTATGAACCTTCACTGCACACTGTTCGTGGGTGGTGGCTATGTACAAACTCAACATATCTAAATATCATACTGGTGGATCTATCCCACTATTTCATATTATTTCCCCATTATATACCCCCCTTCTATCCGCAGACCACTTGGGGCATGACAAAAGGGGACACCGGGGACACCCCGGTCGCCTTCCGCTGCGTGGCTTCCAGCTGACCCTGGGCACAGCAGGAAGACTAGGTCTATGCTGAGAGGTTTCCCGGTGTCCCAACTCATCGGGGGTACCCCCAAATTATCCAAGTCATAGATGACCGTACATGACCATGACGACTAGTATTGAAACCTAGAAAAGTGACTTGTGTATCCCCCATGACCTCAGAACTCTGAAGAGAACCCCCCATATGAAAGTACAACCATTTAGGGCAACCCCCCAAGTCCTGACAATGAGCCAGGGCCTATTCATGCAGAGTTGACATTAGCAAGTGAAGAGCTCCATGTGAAACATCCCAGCTGGGCGTGTTGTTTCAAAACGCCACAGGATACTCATGGTGTGGCTCAGATTTACTAAGCGCGAAGCATTGAACGTTTATGAATGGGTGTGAATAATATAAAAACTCTAAAACAACCAACAGCCATATCTGCACTAATGATTTCATTGGTCCCCCGTTTTTCAGCCCCCCAGCTCAACAGCCTGTGCGTTCAGCGTTGCCAAGGAACAATTGCAAACCCTGCCGCACCACAGATTCCGGCTCACCCAGACCAGCGTCTTCCTAGGCTCAGCTCCAGTTTGAACAGTTTGCCATGGATTTAGCAGCATTTCGTTTGATGCTTGACCTGTTAAGAAAGGATTGTTTGCAATAATGATAAATCACCAGGCGATACATACAAATTCAACATTCCACAACTGATGATCGGACTCTTCTTGGAGTGAATAAACATTGATAGGTTTGATGCTCCCGAGACACATCAAAAGCATTCAAAAACATCACACATCAGCAATGCAAAACACGTCCGCAGCTGCCTGCACTCGCATGAAGTTGTTGAGCACCTGTCACATGCGCATAGTTGCTAGGTACCGCAAAGAAAAACCGGCTTGGCTCAAGAACTGGCCTATCAATGGACAGCCACGTTTGCAAATTTGCCGGCAAGTTATTTCGATACCATTCCACACCCAAAAGCCGTTTAGTAAAAATCCCACACAAGTGGATCCAAGTGGTTGGTAGAAACCATGGTTTCCTGTAGATTTTCAAAAACATCAATCCAATGAGATTCCCTTTTTAGTTGGTTCCAACATGTTCCAACCCAAGAGTTATTGTTTCGCGAACCCACAGATCCAAACAGATGGTAGATTTCCCCTTTTAGTTGGTTATAAAGTTAGAACATGCTATACCCTCCAGTGATCAAACGTGACTGGAAGAAATCCCAGTCCAATGATTTTCCCCAGCTATCAACCACTAACCTCAATAAATCCTCCATTTCCCAGGCCCCAGTCGTTTCCCACGTTTCACCGCCTCATGCGTCAGGAACTTCATCTCCGCCAAATTGCCCACCTTCACGGTCACGGCCTCGGTGGCGATCCAAATCACCAGCTGGATGGAAGAAATCCCCGGAGAAAAAGATGTTGTAACCTGTTATTCTAGTTGTCTATCGGTCCGGCACAGAGACTGCTGTGCGAAGTCCGAGAGTGTAACATGTTATAATCCCATTATTTACATTTATGGTGATGATATAAAACTAAATATAAATGATATATCATATGATATATATTCACAGTGGTTCATACGTACAGTACCGATAACTGCCAACTGGTTCGAGATTTCGCCACCATCCACAAATAGTGATAACAACGGAACACATCACGAAACTCATTTAATGATGATACTAAAGTAACAGTGATGTCAATAACAGCCATGACAATTCCAAGAATGATTATTGCAATAATAGTAAGAGGAAGGATAATAACAATTAAGATTGCAATTCCACCCACCTCTGGCAAGTTACTGTGTAGGAGAACTGGTTGAGAACTATCACCGGTGTCTTTGAATCAAGAGGGGAAGCATCATATGTAAAGTGTGCTCCTAAACATGTTCAATGGGTGCGCGCGAATGGAAAAAAAACAAGGCAATATCATATATGCCTAGCAGTGTGAATTGCCACTTGCGATATTCGTGGCATGCTGTGACCATTCACCACCAGAATGATCACATTGACTGAATTAAAACTGGTGCTTCAAATTGCAGGTGACATTTCAAAGGTTCCTCATGGTGATGGGATCTTCAAAAGCCCATGTGCGGCCTGTGCTATTGACAAACTGTCAAGAAGCGCTTCATTCGACGCAAATCCCAGATCTAGTGGGTACAAATCCAGCGTGTTGGCCCTGGATGAGCTATGATGAACCGAGTGCAATCAATGTAATTTCGACCCGGATGAAAAACCCTGGTTGATGAAGGATCAGTGGCTTCCCCTCAAATGGTGATGTCATCTGCTACTAAAATGAGATTCCCTCCCCATTCAACAAGCCTTTTTCGTGAATAGAAATCCAGGGTTGACATTATGAATTATACTACTTGATGCATAGCCTAGCTGGAAACATTGAAAGCCTGGGTGCCCCAAACTTTGAAACAATCATGCAAAACAAACTAGTCAAAAACAAAAAACTGGACAGCTGCCAACATACACATCCCCAACTCTGGCCAGTGAGTGTTCGAGAATCTGCCAGTCATCAGTCAGCTGGGAATCATCCCAAATAGAGATTGGAAAATAAGGCACATTTTAGACACCACCAACCACACCACGATACGTCATGCCAAGCTACATTTGGGATGTTCCAACGATCGAAAGCGCCCCGATTCGCGGGCAACAACTTGACGCGTGAGATCCAGGGTGGATCGAAAGCAGGGTAGAAGGACACCTGACGCACTGGTGACCCCGCTGGAGATGTCCAACAGAGCCACTCACCACTGGCAGTGAGGAAAAGGAATTCCACCGTCCCCGTCTCAGCCTCAGGAAAGTCCACTTTTGTTGCTTCCCGCGATTCCTCTGCAGCCTGGCAAGATTGGGAACAATATGGAATGCCGTGGCTGTAGATCTGCCTCTGGCTGTAGATTTGACTAGCTGATTATGCAGGTATGCTGGTGATATAGCTTAATCTATTATCATTGCTATTTATGTCCTATAGCATGATATTGCTGCCAGCAAGTGCTGAGGATCCCGGTTCGGCGACACACCAAGCTGGTTGGAGGAATCAAATCATCTGAAGGGGACAAAAATGTGAGAAATGTTGGATCGGTTATGGATACAGTCCAAGTCAAAGGTAGAGAACATCAGAAACAATCAGAAACAATTCTAGTTACAGCAATCATTACTCATGGGTTGGCTTCCTGGATGGAATCCAAGGACTCAAAGTCAACTGGTCACCCTGTGGTTGCTCCACCTCTTCCTCAACGAGGAGTAGACATGTAGGTCCCTCCAATTCCCCACTATATCGATGACGACTTTGCGGTTTCAGCACTTTTTCATACTTTTTCACCTATCGCACTGATGTGACAGTCAACGGGAATCAAAATCCCATCTTTGAGCATAGAACATCAAGCAAAAGAATGGAACCACCAGCTATATTTGGTGGTCATGGTTAGCCGGAATAGCCGGAATAGCCATAGTTGGATATAACCACCAGCTATACACCAGCACAACCTTGGCTGCAGGCTCACCTTGGAGCCCAGTTCCCCATCGATGTGCGCAACTTTTGGGGCAAGCTGTGGCCACCAAAAACCACCGCAGTAGGGCTCAGTACCTTTGCGGCAACACAAGACAGCCGACACTCCCTAGAAATCAATTTCAATGAATTTCATGGATTTTCCAAGCCGAATCATAAATCATAATTCACAATTCTAATTCATAATGCCTTCAAGATCCTTTTACTAAGACGATTATCTGCACAAACGCTCATCGTGGGGCTGCAACGAAACCATGCTGATCCGACCCAAAACATGCACCATGAGCCATGGCTTAGTTTGTCAGCATGGATCCAAGGTGAGTCATCGACTGCTTGTCAGTTTCTTCCATGATCAAAATGCCTGTGCAAGAGCAGAAGGCTTCAAAGGATTTCAAAGGTTGATCCGCTCTTATCTCTCTAACCTATGTAACTGTCCCTTGGATCCTCAAGTTACAGCATGAAAGTTTTCGGCTTTCCAGCCACGCAAATGCGATGTAAGATATCACCTCCAGTTGGAAAAGCACATGTCCTAGATCCATCCAAAGTTTTTGCAACAAACACATCGAGTTAATTCGTTAAAGAACAAGGGACACACAGGCTGGAGTGGTGACGACGAGTGCACAGATGTCGCCTGCCCCGCATCCTGCATGACATCGAGGATGGACCCCGTGGATGGTGGTCAGATCTGGGTGAAAAAAATGGTACATTACATATTGGTACCCCAAACAATCAGCAGTGGATGGAATTATCGCTGGACGATTTTTGGCATACTGAAGATTTAGACTTAGACTTTGTACCTCCGGGGAACAGGTCGCAAAGTCAACATATCATACAAACAAACACCAGTCACACAAACTGCTTAAGCAGTGAAAAAATGCTGGACGCCTGTGTCAATTTCGTTCATCTTATGAAGGTGGCGCCACACTGGATCAGAATAGCCCCCGGACCTCTGATGAGTTTGTCTGAAAATGAGGTGGTCCCCCAAATGGCCATTTCAATGGGGACATATAGGGCCACCAAATCTGGGGTGCCATATTTTCAGACAAACCCATATTTATCATCATTTTCATATCATTTACTCACCCATTCTTGGACCACTCAAAAACGCCCTTCCAACCGCATCCAACGGCATCGAACTCCATCAGTACTTCGAGAGGCAAATCCATGAATACAATTGATGGTTCCACAGGTATTTAGATCAATTTAGATCAACAAAAAAATATGTTCACAGGTAAATTCATCCATCTTCATCCAACCCCCCATCTCTTTTTTTGATGCACTTGGTTTGCAGAAACAAACATGCTGAAACCACCTGTTTTGTGGGGCAACCATTCTGATAATGGTTGTCACATGGCTTCATAGGAAAATCTCCCATGAATTTTCGCTGACTTTCCCAGCTAGAAACCTCCATGAACCATGGGATCTTTGAAATCATCAGAACAAATCATAATGTTTGTTGCCTGAATTACAGTTAAAGCACTATAAAACCACTATAGATCCATATAT
This sequence comes from Symbiodinium sp. clade C Y103, assembly GCA_003297045.1. Lineage (NCBI taxonomy): Eukaryota > Dinophyceae > Suessiales > Symbiodiniaceae > Cladocopium > Cladocopium sp. clade C. The sequence continues at coordinate 272,955 of BGPT01000319.1, read as the reverse complement.
ATGTAATATAGAACCACTATTATTCCATGGTTTTGCGTCTCCATGGCCTTGGTTCCCCCTGGTGAATCCTGTCCTGACCGCCTTCAGTCTCCACCAGATGTGTGGCACCGGCCAACAGCCGGGCCAAATTCATGGCATAGGAACACGCCAGGGAATGCGCTGGAGGTTGATTTGGCATGCGTACTGCGTACATTGCAAACCCTTAGAGTTTAATTAGATGGGCACTTCACATCACTACTGGTGAAAACTAAGACTTTCTAATGTGATTGTCAATCTTTCAGATGCACCTGAAGGAAGTTCAGTGTGAGGATTCCTTGATTTGAGGCCATGGATTAACCGATTAACCCAATTGACCAATAAAAACCAATGAAGACACACATGAAGTTCCGTAGTAACGCCACTATGCCGACATCCACCATACAGTGCACGCTTGCGATGTTGGTCAGTCTCTCGGACTTTGGAGAGCACTGCAGCTGCGGAACAGCTTGTAACATGCCTGTGCAACATGTAAAGCCTGAAGTGCTAGGACTGGAATCCTTTACTTCAAACTACTTGAAGCACAGTTAAATTCCTGAAATTGAAGCATCAACATAAAGGACCAGTTATTTGGAAACTCTCAACGGTGGGGCAAACACAAAGCCATGGGCCTGACATCTAGCCATGGGACGTCTTCCACACGATCATCTTATACCAGGCTCATCCCAACTTCTTGGGGGTCCATACATACATGCGGTCACCTTACCTCTTAGATGGCAACTCGAGATCATAAGCGCATACGTGCAATCATCACTGCTCTCCACTTGTTGTGGGATGCTCATTCAATCATATTTGCTCTATAAAATGTCTGACATCCACCAGTTAATAAGCCCAACACTCCCAACAACTTCAGACTTCTTCAGACTATTTCTAGCACATGTTCCCAACAACCTCCATGGCGTTCGGCCACGTGGATTTCCCCAAGTGCCATGGCTGCTACGGGATGCTCGACCCCACTGGTCCCCCACTGCTTTTCCGCTCAGGCCCTGTTGCTTTGACAGGCCATCTCCGAGAGCAGCGCCTGCGTCTCACCTTTGGCTGACCGCTGATGCGCCTGGCGCCGCGCAAAGGTCGATAGGGTAGCCTTCAACCCATTGGTTCTTCGTCATTCTCCCTATTGAAAGCTCCATTTTTTTGGGGGGTATCAATCATGAGAATTCCATAGTTTTCCTAGTTCAACTACCATTTTTTTGGGAGTATATTTCCCATTTTCAGACACGTATCCACATGTTTTGTTGAATGTCTGCTGTAGTATTCTTAGTAACATGTTTCACTAAAATCATATTCACGAAATAGTCATGCCTTTTAATTAAATGCCTGGAACATGTGGGATGGCTCTAGGTTTTGGCTCATGACCCATGTCCACATCAAGAAAGAGATGGCTCTCCATGGATGGACGTGGCCCAAGACACCGCAAGTTGGAAGCACCCAACGGCTGCCCTACCCTAGCGGGATATGACTCCATATAATGTACGACATACATAACAATATGATTTTGGATTTACGTATAATATATAATTATACATGTAATTGTACATATACAGTACATGTTTCTTTTGAAAATGGCTTGCTGCGAACGGATTCAAACAAAAACTGTCGCAGGTCAGCCACTTCAAATTTCAAGGCGATTTTGGACAACAGCCCCACTGACCACATATTTCATCAGCTGCAACTCAGGACATATCTTTTTCAGCCCAACCCATGACATCTGATGCATCACTTCCATCAATGGGATGAAGAATGCCCACCTTGGACTGGGCGCCAGCAGAAAAGCACCAATGTTTAATAGGTAATTCGATTTAATTCATGTACAGAAGGGGAACTTGCCCAAGGTTGGCTTATATATCAGAGGATACCAGTACTCCATTGGCTTGGGCGTTACATTGAAAGCCTGCCACCTCACTCAATCTCCTGATGCTTGTTCACTGCTATATGGACGCTCACAAGTTGACGCCATTGCCACCACGGAGCTGCTGGTGCTGCTCGCAACTGCTGATGACTTTGTCGTACGTCTGGATATCTCCTTTACGGGCGCTGTAATCCCGGCCCCAGCCAAATGAAGCTGTCCAAAAATAGGCTACTCAATAGTACCCTACATCCAGTGACCAGTGGGTTACGAATGTCTATGATGGTTTGTGTGTAATATGTCTCATGTTTCTCATCATTTTCCGCCGCTCAATCGGAAAAACTGTGCCCTATTTCCAAACCCAAATCCCAGGAATGGCACCTGTGCCCCTCAAACTGCCGGCGACACGTACCAGCACCGCAAAATAAGACTTTGAGGAAAAAACATGTCAAAAAATCATCATGCTGAGTATTTAATCCTCAACATTGCCAAAAATGGCTCAAAACCCTGCTACCCTGCGGTTTTCACATGAAAATCGCTGGTAGTGGATCTTCATTCTCCCCAGTGATGTGCCTTGTTGGTTTTGATCCAAACCGTTTCCCAGTTCTCCACCTTGGAGTCTCTGCTGTGGCATCTTCTCCAACAGATGCACCGCCAGCAACCACTGGAAACTGCGCTGGCAGGCGTTCATCATGGAACCTCAGCACCGGCGCCAGCCAAAAGTATGATTCATGCTGTACAAACCAATTAAACAAGAGGGAGGCTCTGGTGGGGGTGACCATATATGTATGTATACATATAGTACTACAATAAATTGCATTGCATTGCATTAAGCCAGTCTTACATGAAGAACAGATCAAGAACACAAAAGTAAATGAATCAAAATAGTTATCCAAATCTACCACTCTCCCATTGGACAGCTATTCTCCCATTGGACAGCTATCATAAATCACTAACTTGAATGTTTCTTACCCGAATCCCAGCCATCATTGGTATCCTAGATGAGGTTTCAACATACCCCTATCGCATCTCGTCCAAAACTAGTTGGTTGATAGCTTTCCCTACCAGTACTATAGGTCAAGACTTAAACAAAACCCCAAGCACCCAGCCCAGCTGGTAGAACTCGTATATACAATACAGATTCAAACATGGCGTGCTCAAAAATCCACCACTTCGTTCGCTGATTTTCCGAGCTATAGACCTCCTCCATTAGGTTCCGGTACCAATCATACTGAAAAATTGGGATTCATTGATTAATGAACATGAATAATACAATCAATGGGGATATTATATCATCCTAGGGATCGACTGACAGATGCCCAATACTCTACTGTTGGTGAGATAACGTTATGTAAATATTATATATATATATATTATAAATATTTATAAATATAATATATATTTATATACATACATATAGACATATATACATATAGATATACATACATATACATATATTTATTCATATATATATATATGACGTACGTGTATCCCATGATATTTCCGCCATAATCACCAACCATCGCTTCCATTTCCGCCTCCCCCCCAGCTTTGCCAGGGGCACTGTAGGTCACCACATCTCCAGATGGCTGGAGCAGCACCAGCGCCTTTCGCCAGCGTCGCGCCTTCCCGTAGCAACTGACGGCACTGCTGCAGGTGTACCTGGGTGCAGCCACAAAAAACGCACCAAAACATCCCACAAGATGTGGATTTAACCCGCAAAAAACGAATATCTGGCCAGCAAAAAACCGGGCTTCAACCTGGTTCAGCCAACTAAAATCATCTGAAATCTGCATTGTAGCCAGAAACATTGGTATGATCGAAATATACAGTCAAGCTAGCTGAAATTAGGATTTATGATCTACACAAGTAATGCACCATTAGTCTATGGAATCTAACCACCAAAACGGAAGTATAACCTGAAAAAAATGAAACAATACCAACAAATACGTAAGGATATAGCCAACCAAATGAGCAATATGTTTTGGGGTATCATTCCAGAAAAAAAATAGGGTAACAATCTTCAGCAAATAAAATCTCTCATTTAATTGGTTTGGAGTCATCAGGGCCCCAAAATGTGACGGTCAACTGGGTTTTATTACCTTTATCCAATTTGGCTAGAGGCCTGGCTATTCCGAAGAATCATGGCAAGGTCATCAGTGTGAACGAGAAATAGTTTATATAGAACGGAGAAATGACGTTCGAAGATCATGAACTGAAACAAAACAGAACAAGCAAAATGAGGTATGCTATTCACCTTCCTTGGGCAAACATCATGTCATTAAGCCAAGCTTCACGTCTGCTTGGAGCTGATATTGGTGTAGATCTTCCAGAAGCATCTGCACCTGCAGCTCTTGGATTTTGCTTCCAGTTTCATGGGCGACATTGAAAAACACTTCAATGGTGTATCCCCCAAAACCTTGTTAGCTGATGCCAACCAACATTTGCCAGTCTCAGGCCCAAAACTCGGATGGCCTCTGACCCCAATAAACGCATGGGTGTCTGTCTTTTTACCCCGAGGATCCTCGAACTCATGAGTTTCCAGCATCAAATTGACATCATCAGCCATCATCAGCTCATCTTGTGGGATATTTAGGTCCCGTTTTCCAGGATCTTTCTTCACCTTTAGGAAACCACCCTGGTTGCAGGAAACCCGCACCTGCAACCATTCAGCGCTGTTCTCACAGGCATTGATGGCTGCGTTGTAGGTCACCTGCCAGCATCATGAAGGTTGGTTGGGAGTTTCTTAGCTATTTCAAAATCAGCATTCAACAAAAAACTAAAGTATCCTGAAATGTGCGGCTGCGCGCGTGTTAATATTCTGTTTAAGATATTTTTAGGATCGTGGAAGCAGGATCATCCCGCTGGAAGCAAACGTTGATGGGTATCTAGTTGGATGCTTCAGCCGCCCCCACATGGAATGCACCGCGATTTCAACTGGACCATCCCAATCAAAACTAGAGATATATTATTAATATAGGAATGTAACTTGATATAACTTCTATGATTTAACAATGATGTTCACTGGATGATGCTCATTATCTCATTTCAGTGGACTCCCCAACAAGAGGTGATGTAGGACACCCATGGATTCGAATGGGCGACTTCAGGCGTCCATTTTGCACATCCAACCTTCGACTCTACAACTACAAAAAAAAACAGTGAACTGTGGCTTAAAATCCAGCCATGCACCAAGCATTCACTAAACTTTACCCATCTTTGGGTAGCCATTCACCGACTCAGCCATGGACCATCACCGACCTGGGAGATGGGAAGCCGGATCTTGGGCATTTGCTGCAAAAGCTCCTGGCGATTGCCACATCTTTCGGTCGGGTTTGGGGAAGGCCCAAACCGCCTCAAACTGATCATTGTGGGTGTGTCAAAATGACCAACCACCATAGAAAATAACGAACATGGGAATCGATGACTCGTTGTCTGGATCATTGTTATCCTGTATAAAGGATGAAACAAAAACAATGTGTGAAACGATCTCAAGCAGGATTTGTCACTTAGTTTGGATATCTTCTCAAAGTTTCACATCAAAAGTACTCAAACACAATACCAGTCCGCAATGGCACAAAGCAAGTGGCAATCTTCCAAACAACCTGCAACAAAAGGCTTTGGATAGAATAATAATAGCAACAATTACCATATAATGATATAATGATAACACTGTAGAATATAGTGATAAAACCATATAATGATAATAATAATCATCATCATAACAATTCATTTATATGATGATAGTAATTTAATAATATGTAGTAATAATATGTAATAATAATCATCATCCATCATTCCTGGAGGTCAACAGCCCCGGCCTTAAAAAAACCCATCCCCGCTCCAGTGTGGTCTCCCACTGCTCGGCACAGGCGCAAGCACGCATGGTCGATTCGTAGGTCACTTCATCCGGTTCCACCTGTGTCAACTGTCGTTTTTCAAAGGAGATGGATTACATAATATCTAATGAATTCAAAGAGGCAGTAGGCAATGGATTCAAAGAGGCACTGGGCATTACTAATCATTAGTAGTTGTATATGTTTTGTTTTAAATATAATCTATAGAGCATCACCTTCTGAGTCGTATTGGTCCAAACCCAGGTACCCTTCTGTTCACAATAAAAAATACGTGATGTATGTTGATGTTGATCAGTCCATTCATCTTGCATGTTTCACAAGGGTTTGCCACAAGTGAGGAAATGACAATATCCAGGCACTTCAAGTGACTATGTTGGTGTGCTATTGAAGTGACCATGTTGGTGTGCTAAAGTGACACCACTTCGCGGGTTAAGGGACTTCACGCAAGGGATAAACAACTGCCTCTGAAAGGCCTAGATTGAGGCTCGACATTTAAATTGTTCTGCGAGTTCTGCCCATGATCATTAGGGCATGTGGAAGTGTCATTCATTGATTTCTAGGGGATATAAGGGTCCATTAATCCATTAATTAGAAGGAATCCTGAGAGGGGAAAAGAGTCCAATCATTTTCTTATCACCTGATAGGGTTCTCAAGGAGATGGACCTGTGACTAAACGCCATTAAAAAAAACGAATCCTCATCAAAATAGTGGAGTCCTGTCACTTTCCGACCTATTCTGGGTTCATTCCTACTCCAAGCAATCCTTACCACTTCAACATCCAATTTTTCACGGTCAAGTTGGTCAAACAAACGTCGACAAGAAAACCCTACCCTTCACCTCAGTCATCCACAGTCAATCATTCAAAAGAAAACCTGATCCACTCACTGAAATTCAGTGGTTTACCCTTTTCACAACTGCAAACAACGGCCGATTCCATGTCCTTCCACGTCCTACCATTCACCATGTCACATAAAACCCCACCCGCCGCCCCGGCCTGGCGCCTGCATGGCTTCCAGGTGCTTCAGTAACAGCAAGGCCTGCACGGCCTGGGAGCCCATCTCGCAGGACGTCAAGGCCTGCGACCGGGGCAGAAAAACCAACCAAAAATATAGGGATTAAGATGGATTAATGGAGATCTTAAAGAACTCAACATGGGATTTGGACCAGCTTCAATAGCGACACACATTTGATTTCACCAAGTTCAAATTGGGGATTGAACCAGCAATAAAATAGATTAAACAGGGACGGCGGCAAGAACCTAATGATATAATACACACTGAATCCAGCGGGACAAGACTGATGCGCTACAACATGCATCATGGGTTTGAAGGTGCACATCTTTAATTATGCTGTTGGCACGGTGTGCTTTCCAGGGCTTAATCAATGAAACAACTACATATCGAAACGTGGATTTGAACACACACACACAAACACACACTTGAAACACACCCATGGGAAGGACGCCTGTGTTCCCAATATAAACAATTTCCAAATGTTCAGTACACTCCGGCTAATAAGCAAACAAATTCCATGTTGTCAGAAGGTGATATAGAGGCCAAAGTTTAGCTGAAAAGACCAGCCAAACTCTAATGCAAACTCTTCAAGTGCAGAACAAATCTCTGCGATCAAACACAATGGTAGGTACGAAGTTCGCAAAAGTTAGCCAGTTGACTTAGAGAATCAGCTGAAAAAACGGGCCACACACGAAGTGTGGGGCGGTGGTTGACTGCTTCCGACTTTACTAGGAATTCCAAGAGTATTTCGACCCCCAAGCGCACATGGCGCAGATCAATCTGCGTTGAACGCATACCAATCTGCATTGTCCAAACCCTCCATAGTCGTTTCAAACCCTAATATCCACAACTTCAAAAAGTGCCATCTCAGTGGTTAATCCATTTATACTGTAAATGGTTTACAAACCCATGTACTGACCATTTACGATCCATGGAATGATCCCCCATCCATGGCACCGCGTTGTACGCGATGGCGTTGCCCCGCAGGTTGCACGACGGCAGCTGGGCCACCAAGACCAGAGCGCGCTCCCATTGTGTGGCCTTCCTAGGGGGTCAAGGCTTGGTGCCAAAAAAGCACTGGAACTTTCCCCTCCAAAAAAAGAATCTTTGGACCCCTCCCACAAACCAGGGGTTTAACATGTCTAATGGCCTTTTCTTGGATACCCTATGAACATCAGATGGTTTTTAGCTAGGATAGATATTCACCGATGGATAGCGAAACAATCAGTTGTGTGAAGCTATTCAACCAAATTGTTTCCTCTATTGGCAGTTTTTGGAATTCGAGGCATTAACATGGTCATCATCATTTATGATTTGTTCTTTCAACAGAGGTTAGTCACACGTCCAACTCGGATTGGAAGTTCTGCCGTTGTGCGGTCTAAAACACCTTCATAAAGCAGAAACACCATTGCATGGTTGCAACATGTTTTAATAGCAACGCGCAGTATCACAAGCCCATAAAATGTATGAAGTTTCATCAGTACTAGAATGACCACAACATTTCATTTAACACCTTCTGTCATCTCCCAATGGTTGAAACCAAGCTACAATATGTGCATGTATGTAATGTACATATTCATAAGAATGCAATTCTATGACTGTAATCAATCAATGTCAACTATCCAACCAAGGTCTACCCCCTCTACCCAAAAACTTGTTGACTCTCCCCATCTTTCACGCTCCCATCGCTCCGTGTGAACTGCCAAGTCTCTGGCACGCACTGATGGCTCCGCTATAGGAGATGATGTTCTGCTGCAGCTTGGCATCTGGGATCATCTCCAAGACATGCAGGGCGTACTGCCATTGCTTGGCTTTTTCACAGGCACCTAGGCTGAAACGCGGATTTGAGGATGGGTCAACCCTGGAGATTCTCCTATTTAAAGGGCGATGGAAGGGGGATGCATTGGGTTGGAATGAACACCTGCTGAAATTTAAGGTGTTTGACTCCAGACCATCTGCCAATGATTTGTGGCAAAGTATCTCAGCTGATGAATTGATGATGATTCCTTGTCATCAGGGTACAGCTTGTCCTGCTATTTGAAGCACCTCTGGCTAGAATCTTTGACAGTTTTGTTCAGAGGTTCGTTTCAAAGAGAGAACGTGCCTTGCAACGATCAACTCAACCAGAGAGCTTGTTAGCCCAGAAAAGAAAGGAATTGGTACCACAGGGGAAAACAACATCGTACTGGAAAGCAAATCCAAGGTACTAATCAGCGCATTCAGGGACCTCAGTACCAGATGTTTCTACGAGCATGATATGGGCGACCATACAACTGAACACTTTTCCGTAGCCATGATGTCAACCTTGATCAAAGGAAAACCCATGCAATCCATGTGTGTTCTCTTCAAGTCCAGACAAACTCTCCCCATACAGACCGAAAGAATGTTGGTATGCGGTTTGCGGTCGATGTACATGTGCATGTGTATATATAATATTACCTGTGTACAGTTTATATATAAATTTACAAACAAAAGTACAATACAACAGTCTTATTTAAATCATATTAGGTTTAAATAGTCAGAAGCCAACGGACAAGTCAACAAAAAGGGAAATAAACGCAACAAGAAAGGACAAGGGAAAGGAACATAAACGATAATTCTGAAAGTGAGAGGAAACAAGGAAAAATAGAAAAAAGAAAGCAAGATAAACAAAACAAATGCGAGAAGGAAGGCACAAAAAGAAAAGGCACAAATGGGGGAGCCTATCGCTTTACAGTGCATCACTCTTTGCTCCCCTCCTTCACAACTGGGCTGCGCTGACTTTGACCGAACCTCATATACATGATCATCTCAAGCTAGTAAATATTGAAAGGTGCATTTTTGTGGAACAGAGGAACCCACAGTTTCAAAACGCAAAGACCTTTCCAGTTGCTCGGTAGAGATCAAATACAGAAAAGTCACTGTTCTTTTTCTCTGATGTCTACATGACTGAACTATCATAAAACGTCCCCATCTTCTTGCAATGGTCTGGCAAATGTCATTCTCCTCAAGAAGTCATTTGAAGAAGGTCAACAGCACTGATGCAAAGAGATCTTTGACATTTGAGATCTTTGAATAACAGATAATAACAGTGTGTATTGGTCGATACTAAAACCGCCACAGTTTGCGACCAACTCGTGGTCACATAGTCGATGATGCCGACACGTCACATCAGGTCACTTTGCAAGCGTTTCTCTCCTGCGGATCACAGCGCAAGCTTCTCACTGCAAGATGTGATGACATTGGTGAAAACGTGGAAGGGATTGTGAACACATTCATTTTCAATGCCTCTTCTCAGCAAAATGTTGCACGAGATGGCTAGAAACTGAAGGCTTTGCCATCAAAGTCAGGAATTGCCCTGTGCTTTGAGGCTATTCCTTTTGAAATCCACTTCACGACAACAGCATGATATCCCAGACACTATATTAGTATAATCTATAATATGTTATATACATGATAGACATACACTATGAATTATAATGCAATGCAGGTTTGGCCCCAAGGCATTCTTAACACACCAGTCCTGAGGAAACCAACAGACTGAAAGCCCGCTGCCATTCCGCTCCCTTCTCGCAGGCACTGATTGCTGCATTGTGCACAACGACATTCCTGGGACTCAGCGAAGGATACGGAGATGCTGAAACAAGACAAGCTCATCTATGATGATAATATGATGATAATATGTAATGTGAGAGTGTCTTAAAATGGGGGATCCCCGAAACTACAGGCTTCCACACTAAGATGAGCTAATCTACAATGATTTGGGGTACCCCCATGACTTAGGTAAGCTCCATATTACATAGATCCCTATAGACAATACATTATAAAGCTTTCTGGGTCAGTCAAGACCTGGTGGCAAAGACCAACCGGTGCAGAGCATGTCTCCGTGGTACTGGTTGTCTTGGTAGACCTATCAGACCCTGACAATCTTGGAGCCAAAGAATCCGTCGTTTTGTGGTTGCGACCCAACTGCCTCACAACTGGGATGAAGACTCACAGCTATTTGAAACCGGCAGTCAAACATCCTTCATTTTCCAGGCCGTCGAATGCACCATGATCAAAAAAATCGTTGTTGAATAGCACTCCTCAGTAATCCCAAACCAGAAACTCTTCTTGGTTACTTCGGATGCTCATTCCGGTGTTTCGAAACCACCGCTGGGGACCCCTACCAACCAGGTGGTTACCAGTTACCATCCACTCACCCTCTGGTAACCAGTCTGTCTGGAAAATCCCCCATTTAGTTGATGTTCTCATCTATCAACCTGTGTGTCGTACCTGGATTTCCCAGACAGCCATCTTTGATGAGTTCCCGGAGGGGTCCAAGATTCATCTCCAAAGAGTTTTGTGGCAGTTCAGCCAAAAGCTGCAGAGACCTCCGCCACTCCAGTGATTTTTCACAGGCGCTGATGCCCGCGCCGTAGGTCATGATGGTGTGAAGCCCAATCTTCCGTACTTCCATCATGACCTCAGGGGTTAAGGCTCCTCACCCTCTGGATCCCTCTGGTAATTGAACATGGCACTTGAGAACTCCAATTTTTAATCGTAATTTGTTGGATCATCTATTATCAATGGGTGGTGTTACAATGTGTTACGTTGCCAGGCGAAATCACTGGAGGGGAAGGGACGGCCGGGTCGGCATCCGTAGGCCCCGGGGCCTGCAAGGCACTTTCCCATTCAGCGGCTTTCTCGCAGGCACTGGCCGCGGCGTTGTACGGAATGCTATTCACCTACAGGCAGGGACCTCAACCCAGCGAACCTGGAGGATCTGTTTAACATTGTTTTCATTTTTTTGCTTAATGGCGGAAAGTGAACAAGAAACTGTATGAACGATGCTTTGATCTTTTTTTGGATGTATCTGGATCTGGATATGCGTATCTATCGTATATCCAACAAGATCAACATCTGCTCATGTGTTTCAGTGTGCTCGATGCTAGCTTTACTTGGACTTGGACTTGGACTTGCACGCTTCTTTCTTTACCCAAGTCGTTTCCTTTCTTGCTGACATACAAGACTTTGAATATTTGCATCAGCACTTTTTGAGACCGAGCCGCCACTATCCGACCGTCTTGAAGCTGCTTGAGCACTTGCCAAGACAAAAGCCACTGACCCTCGCAAGCGCTACTGGCTGCACTGTATGTCACGATGCTGCGTTGCAAATGTCCAACGTGGAGGCTCATAAAGAGTTCCAACGCCTTGGACATATCAACCTTTGGAGGGTTTGAACATGGTTGAACATCTGGTTTCTGGATGTTAATCTAGTTTTAGATATCATTGAAAATCCTTAAGTATATATGTACAATATATATATATATACACATTGATCTTAACATGGTTTCAAATAACCATCCCAAGAAGCAACACAAGTAAACTTATAGTTGAAGGAACAAACACTTGGCCTTGAATTTCAACAAACCGATGCCAGCTTGGAGGCAATCCTCCATCCCATCACTTGACTGGAGCTGGGACTCTTTGGAGTGCCATTCTCTTGGCGGAGTGCCCCTTTTGGGGATGGGATTCGATAAATAGTTTGTAACTATAGATAGTACTACAGAACTACCGTAGTAAGCAACTCGGTGATCGTAAGATTTGCTTTCTTTCTGGGGTTGCATGTTGTAACCCTCTTGCGGAATGGAAGGAAAACCAACAAGTGGCAAAGCAAAACAATAATTTGATCCCTGGAGATCTTTTAATTCTTTGCTTATCCAGAATTATTCGCTGTTCCTTTCATAAGAACGAACCAGAACAGCACCCATCCCTTGTCCGGAATGGCGGTGGTTTCAAGCCTTTGTTTTGACATGGTATTGGCATCTATAGAGGTAATCCTTGAGCCTAAATCCCTTTGTGAAATGAACGGAGGAGAGGCTTCAAGATTGAGTCTTGCAAAATCATGTTTTACAAGTAGGTCAGTCTGCAGAACGCAAGGCGGACATAGACAGACTAGGCGATCGATATCTAAAAATTTGCGGCCACCCATCTTGGGATCGTTCACAATCAGGCGCTTCCTTCATTGAACTCCCCAGGTTGGCATTATATCACCCACCTTTACACCTATTAAATCTAATCTAGGGCCTGAAAATGCCTCGTCCGGAAAACCATCTATTAACCCAAGGTGTTCCAGTTAGCAAATGATTTTCCCAAGCAACGACATATTTTCCCAATGGTCAGCAGAGGACTTTTCCACTTTGCCATTGGGCTCCCAATAAATAAACAGCTTCCAAGCAACACTCTGCCAGGCTTGAGCTTCGCCAGCCGCACTGATGGCACTGTTGAAAGCGATGACGTCTGCTCGCAGCGCTGAGGAACCAAAGTCATGAAGAAGGCTCGTGGCACCTGAAGGATTTCGATCAGATTCTGAAGGGACAAACAACCATGGCCATGGATTTCCACATTGTTTTGTTAACCACAGGGTGAACGAGATGCGCTTTGGGAGGTATGATCTCAACACTTTCGCCTTAGCAGTTTATTTGTGGACAGCTGGAATGAGAGTTGCCAGTTCAGATTGATGATGCTTGATATAAAGTGTCATAGAAAGGAAAACATGCAGCTGAACTGGATGTGTTTATAGTATACATGTATAAACATGAAGCAAATATGCACGAAAGCAACTACAGTAATTTCCTAAACGATCTGTGTGTATATATGCGCCATACAAAGTAGACTATGCAACAGCATCTCTGTATTTCCCCCCCCAAAAAAATGTTCAAACTAGAGCAAAAAAGAGAACATTTTGGGATGATCCTCCCCAAACCTAATCTCAACCCCGGATTAAGAAACCCTGACCCTGACCATAATTTGGGGTGGTTATCCCCAAATTAGTGTTCAAACCTATTATCAAAATTTGCACCTTGTGTTCACAAACTGCGGGTTTAGCAAAATCCAAATTTGTGGTTTAGCATCTACAACCCTGAAAAAATGTTAAGTTGATATATCATCCAATTATAGCTCCATTCATATCACTATGTCTGTAGTTTATGTGTACATCACCATGTCATTCGTAATATATAGAGGTTTCCTAAAAAGGGATACCCCTAAATCATCCATTTTAGTAGGGTTTTCCCCTATAAACCATCCATTTCGGGGTACCACTATCTATGGAAACCCCCATGCACATGTTCTCCAATCTATGGTGAGGACTTGTCGGACTCGCCTTGCCAGGCTGAGCGACCGGCGCCGCAGGCACTGATCGTTGAGCTGCTGGAGATGGCCTGACAACGGTGCCCCATGGCCAAAGTCATGACTTTCTACGCTTAGGCCATGATGTTCACTGGATGATTCTGTACCATTGTTACTTGTGATGATGATTATCACTTACTAATCATCCACTGATGATGATGAGAAAGTCATTATCATGTTCAATCATGTTCAATAATGTTCATCATTATTGAACACGAACTAATTTTTGTTTTGTCAACATAATTGCCATTGTCACTAGTCAATCACTAGTAAAGCACTATATCTCATCATCATCATCATCATCATCATCATCATCATCATCATCATCATCATCATCATCATCATCATCATCATCATATTTGTGATTATTGTATCATTGAATTCAGCAGCAAAACCCAGCAAACATGGGGACTCAAAATCAGCAACAATCACAAGGATTCAAGCAACGACGGAGGTCAAGTCAGCGTGTACCGAACTGCAGGTCCCAACGACTCATGCTATACCCATATTGACACCCATTGGATCAAAGGTCAGGGGTTGGGGCTAGCTGTCAGGGGAGTAGACATACTCCTATTATCTCCTATTCCCACCTGTTGGGATCAAAATTGCATCGTACATGACTTCAGTTCCGGTCATCCTGTGCACAGGACAATTGTCAAAAGAAATCAAGTGACATTTGCTTCCAGCTTGAAATCCCGCATGGCAGACAAAGTTTGCACCGCCCACTGCCACTGCGAAGACTTTTCACAGTTTCCGATCACCGCTCCACAGGAAACCACAGATGCACCCAGCAGCCTGGGATTTGGGGCACCAAGAGCTTTGGTGCTTCGCCACCATCTACAGTCAGTGGGTGCCAAAACTATAAAGCTACTGCTATTCACTTCAAGGTTGAATATCAAGGGACAAAACAACTAATCCACAAAAACAGAGAGATCATCCAGTATGAGGCCTTCGGGCTAATCTCCTGCCGGAGAAGTGCCTGGATCAGATCAAGTGGTTGCCTGTTTCCCCAAAAGCATCCGCTGGTAACTTAAAGTCAGTAAGATTCGTAATCCCAACAAGGACTGGAAGTTCAACACCAAAAAACAAATTTGAAGCCCCGAATACTTGTATTACAGAGTCAATTGTTTTCATCATCCCAAACGAGGTAGGAAAAAATCAAACATATTAGGAACAATCAACAAATCAACTGATCAGTTTATAGGTTTCCTCTCTGGGACATCGGAAAAATCCTGGCAAAACGATACCCAGGTGGCCCAGGAGCGAGTGCAGCTCCACCAAGATTTTCAGGCTTTGAGACCACTGAGAGCTTTTCTCACAGCAACTGATTACGGTGTTGCAAAGAACCACATCCTGGCTACCCGAGCAGGGGTCGGCAAAGAGTCATGTTATCATAATATTATTCATTTAAACATGACAATTTGGAAATTGACAAGTCGGATTGGCAAGAAACTTTCAGGCTTTCAGTTTTGTGACATGTTGGAAGCTAAATACTGCTAGCAAAGCTGTTATCTTTCGGCTACCTTTCCTACAACAGCACACAAAAAAACAATTCAATAGATCATTGGATCTCAAAACTCTCGTCCCTGCAGAGTAATATGTGATTTATGTAATATGAAATCTCACCCCAGACTAGCGTCCTTCTGAATGCGTTTCTTTTCCAAAGATGCCAATCTCCAAATCGCCAAGTCCCAGTCTCCACCTGCTGCTTCATCTCTGATGCTGTTGGGCATATAAGAGGTGATTTTTGTTGCGGCACCCCATTAGTGCGAGATTCAAAGGACCAAACAAAAAGATACAAAAAACGCTTCACTGGGGTATTGAAACCTTGACCCACATCTTAACCATGATCGTATCATGCTTATCCATGCCTTTGGATGTCTAAGGTGTAAGTTCGTTTTTGCATCAAAAACCAATGTTTCTGGGTCCAATAACATAATAACGTTCTGCTGGAAACACACAAGGTTCATCAATCTTGCGGGTTGAATCCATGTTTTTGTGGGCCAAACACTGTACCAATTGTTATTGCTAAATCCATATGCTTGGTTACAGTGGGGCTGGTGCGAAATCCTTGACCGCCGAAATTGGATACTTGGTTCAATGCTGAAAATTGTCGACATGTGTAATGTGGGGTGAATTGATGCCAATTTTTGGTCATCACATTCATGGGATATTGGATCAGTTCATTAAGAAAATCTGCAGGAAACGTCAGGAAACAATGGTTTTTGTCCGCGTAGATAATTATCTGGGTTTCTGATGAACATAATATACCCTTTAGTCCACGTCGCAAACAATAATATGCACATTGTCTATGCTGGGATGTTCCTCAACTCGATTTTAGGGACCAAGAAATTTGGTCTTTTTGCGGAAGCTCCGCATCGTTATCCGTAGTATCCCCAGAAACACAATTCCAAGGGTATGGTCCTATTTCATGGCTGATATGGTTAAACATGGTTTACTGAGTTTACTGAAAACCCGCTTGTTAGCCAGTTACTACCCAAGAAGACCAAGAAGTGTGGTTTACCCATGTTTACCCCAGGGGCTAAAACCACCAAACTTCTCCCCTTTCCAACATCCCCACCTCTGATAGCCTTCGTCCAGACCACCGCATCGGCCAACTCTAAGGACTGCCACCACATGGGAAACGCGCCACGCGGCCAACGCCATGGCTCCTAGGCTGTGACTGGAGGTGAGAAACCATGGGTTTTAACAGAGTCATACCTCAAATAATGGCTATTTAGTGGGAAATCATGGGATACATAGCCCATATTAACCAATAATATGATATTTGGCTTCGTGTGAAAATAGGATATCCATGTTTTCATGGGGGAAAAGGACGAGCAATCATAGGATTTGACGGTACTTGTTTTCAGACACGTCCATATATAATAGCAATCCCACCAAAAGGATAGAACAAAGAAAATCCAATCCTTGAATGAGAATGGAAGAAACATGAAAATGGTCTACTCAGACGTGGGAACTTGATGATCTATTGAACCATTTCAGCCTCTGGTAGGTAACAATCCACCGAAATGCCGAGTTTCAGGAGAGAAACTATCTACAAATGGAGGATCTAGAGATGTTCAGGCGCTGAATGTAGGTTAATGCGCCATCACATGGATGATCTGGGCATATCTGGGCATCACACCGAAGTACCAAGTGAGAGGGAACAAAGCAAAACAAGCACTCTGCTTGTATTTTGAGGACGCAAATGTGTTTGACTCAAAATTTGAGACCTTCAGACCCCCCTTCGGGTGATGATTGTGTGATCTTATCCCAGTCTCAGTGGGATCCCAGTTCCACTCATGCTCTACCCAGCCTCACACCCACACTTTGGGATGAAAATCTCAAGTCGGGCCTAAAAGCATCCACACAAAGCAAAAATAAAGACATGCGCGATAGCTTTTAGTATCTTCCAGTTATTTCTGGGACCATCACAACCCAGTCGCTCCAGTCCGACATCTATAGAGTCTGATGTTGTTGGCTAGACTGTCCAAATCAGCTTCAATTCACCATGAGCCCCAAGGCAGATTGTGTGTTTCTCAAATCAAAGGACACCCAAGTTTTGTAGTTGAACCGCCTTAGGGGGTCTTACTGAGTCTTACTTGCCAAACAATCCTATCGTGCCCCGTTCTTACCAGCCCCTGCTGCTGTAGTTGAGACACCTCTGTGCTTCAATTCTGCCACCACACCCGCGACATGCAGCGCCTTCTTCCGTAATTGTCCATGCAGAGACTCACCCAGTGAATCAGGAACTTAGGGGAAAGTATGATGCAAAATAACTAGGTTGAACTAGGTTTAGAGTCAATTCAACGAGAACAACAACAACGTCCGTCATATCCAGCAAACCAAACCATTCCTGTACACATTTAGCTGCCGCTTCTGGTCCATCATGGTCCATCACTACAGTATCCTATTCACGTACCGCAGGCCGTTTTGATCTCAAAGGGCGCTGGCGGAATTCGCGATCTTTGGAGTGAGATCCGTTCAGATCTCGTTTTCTAGGGTGAAACACGAAGTGACAAATGCCATTGCTTTATTCAATACCCACAGGAAAAAAAAACATATTGCCAATATCCCCTATAGTTAATATCTGCTCTTCCTTGGGTCCTCAATTCTGTCCTATACCGAATTCGGATTTATTGAACCCAGGGCACAAAAGTCAGAATTTAGGATCTGAATTGAATGACTGACAGACGATACCTCTTGCAAATCTTGGCAGGGTTTTCTGTTGCGCTGTGCAGGTCATGCACCATGCGGCCACGACAACCCAGCACGCCCCATCTTTTAACCAACTTTGGTGCCACAAAGTGTCCTGAGTGGCCGGAGAAACTGCTGCAAAAGGGCGTAGCATGGCGTAGCCACCACTTTCCTGGTTGGTGGTGTAAGTCCCGGTTAATTGTTAATATAGCACTTGGGGATTATTCTCCCAGCTATGGATGAAACAATAGATGATGAGCTCCACAGTCAACAACCTGGTTCAGAAGTGGCCTAAATGATCCAGCCATGGCGTTCTGTTTTTTCATCACTGGCTCACTGGCCCACGTAGTAACTAAGTGCTCGGCTCCTGCTGCTTTGGCTTCTGATTTCAGCGGTCGAAATTGGGATGGGAAGAAATTGGGTCCCTTGGCAGTCGAGTGGTTGATACTAAAAATATCTGAAAATGACCAGTCCTTCTGAGTCCATCTGTGGTCCCGTGGGAATCACCGACGTTTTCACCGAGGATCTTCCAATTCGACCAGCAACTGCACCACGGATGCAACTCTGCCGGCTGAATAACAGGCGCTCAAAACCTGAGCGGCTGCCCTCCTTGAAAACCGCAGGTTGACAGTTGCTGCTTGCATGTGAATCCAAGTCAGTAGGCGGTTTATAGCCAGTATGAAGCCAAAGATATTATCCTATATTATATCTAGACTAATCTGCTCTGATCTAATCTAAATCTACAAGTAAATCTAATCTAATCTATCTGTCCATCATTGTCCATCGCACACAGAACTGGGTGAACTAATCATGTTTATCACCCACGTAACTGGAAACAATTCAAACAAAAGGATGCCCAATATCCTGGGCGTGTAATGATAAACCTTCATCCTCTAGGAAGCATTCAAGCACTTATTGGCACTCCAACCTTCATAAAAAATTGTGGTCCTGTATCCGGCTGTATCACACTATATTTATATTATGATCTCCCCATGATTTTTCCATGGCTTTCCACCACCAAAACATCCCCACCGTGCCCCGTGCCCGACGATCGGCGCAGTTGTAGGCGATGGCGTTGGCGCTTAGGCCGCGACTCGCCTCCAGCTGGATCATCAGCAGCATGGCTTGGCTCCATTGAGTGGCTGTCCTTGGAGATAGATCCCTGCTGATGTTGGGGTTATAAATCACCAAACAAATCTAAAAAAGATGTCATAAGCATGGTGACAACCTCCATGAGGTTGGATGTAACCCCCGTAAGTCCTTATCACAATATATCACAATGATGCGCAATCATTATTCTTACACGGCCACCAACCATTGTATCTCGTTCCTTTTCAAACCAGGCACTGACATGAGCCGATGGCCGAGTTGTAGGAGATGAGATCAAGGATTTCATCGATTGAGCCGAGAACACGTTGCCATTGTGCCCCCTTCCTCAGACAAACTGCGAACGTCTCAACGAATTGGTTGGTTTCCTGAAATAGGGATACCCCAAAGGCCCCAAAGCATTGGCTTTTCCATTGATGATGAGCAATTTTGGATGATTTTGGGTTACACCCATTTTAGGAAACCCACCAATCTACATCTAACACCAATCTACATCTACAGATTGGTGTCTAGCCCTAAAGATCAAGATTTCCTCCACCATTTCCCATCAAACCAATTCGGGGAGTGTCAGGATCACCCGGACCCCAACATAGGTCTGCTGGGATCCTCTCATTTTCAATTGGATGGAACATGACACATATTTGAAGCCGCAAGGTCAAAGGGAACAGGAAAATTGGCAGCTCCTGCTCATGTTGAAGGAAATGAAATCCTTTCTATAATTGATTCGGATCTTAAACATAGCCATCACTTGAGTCTTGGATCTGGGATGAAACTCAAAAGCTTCTCAACTTCAGTGCCACAGACCTCCATGGAGCAGCCAAGTGTCTCACATGCGCTCAACACAGCGTTGTGAACCACAAGATTCCTCACAAAAAAAAGAAGGCTTTTCAGGCATTTTTGAGGTCCTGTACTTGGGTATATTCCACCGTTCGGATCTAATGGTGACTTTCTGCCCCTCGCGTGAATGATCACACGATTCCTCACTTCAGGAGTCATCCCCCAGATGTCTCCGCTACTCCGAGAGCCATGGTAACCCGCAACAAAAGGAAAAGACCTTTGCCAGCACTTTACCAGAGATGTGAAGACAATTTTACTCTTCTGTCTGATATTGGAGATGGGGTGTTTGAATGTTTTTGAGCCATAGCATGCCATAGCCATGTGGCGCCAGGCAACCCTTCCAGTGATCGTTGGGGAAGCTCCAAAGAAAGTTGCAAGGATCGGAGCCACTGCATGCATCTCTCGCAGGAAGTGATGCCGGAACCTTGACGAAGCGTGCTGCGAAAACATGGAGAACTTATGTAGCTGCTTAGAACATCTAAGAACTCTATGATTAAAATAGTGATATATTAATATTAATCATTATCATTATTATTATTGTTGTTATTGTTATATAAGAATAATATGAATAATAATATAATAATAAGAATAAATAATGTAGTAACAATAATAATAGTAATAATATCACTATAATAATCAACAATAATAATAATACAATCATAATAATAACAATAACAAATATACTGTATATATAACCTTTAAACATATTCAACACACAAACTCAAAACACAAATCTATGTTGGACCCAGGTCATCTGAGTTAAAACCCTCGGCCGGGGCTTTGCATCGCTTTTGCACCAAGGGACCATAGGTGATGCTGGTGCTGACGCGAATCCTCTGTACTTCTGTGAACAGCTGCAGACTACTTTCCCAGTCATCACAAGCATTGGCAGCAGCATTGTAGGGGACGGCATTCATGGCAACCTGACAGCTGAGCCATCCATCCTACAGGAAAGTTCGGGGCCCCGTTTTGTTTGGGACAATTGCCAAGGTTTCCCGTTTCGGTGGATTAACCTTGTTTCTCATTTTTGGTGAAATCATGGTTTTCTACAAATTAATTCTTCAGCTCCTGTTGATGAACTCCCCATTTCTTGTCGACTATCTTCTTTAGTTCTTCTCAGTTTCGCGGGACCCTGTGTCATCCTGTCAGATCAGCGATCAGCATCCAATCTGCACCCAGCCACTCCCCCAGCTCGACTTTCCTGGATCATCTGCCAAGCTTGCAGCCAGCGGCATGCGCTGGTGGCAGTGCTATAGGACACGATGCTGCGACGCAGCTGCTGCTGGTGGAGCTCTGAAAAGAGCTGCAGGGCAAAGAACCAGCGCTGGGCTTCACAACAGGCAGCAATTGCCTCAGATTCGCATGGAAGGATATGGGGGGGTTCCATTCAGGGGGTACCCCAAAATGGATGGTTTATGTCTATGATGGAAAATCCTATCACAATGGCTGATTTGGGGGATCCCCCATTTCAGGAAATCTCCATATTTCGTTGAATAGGTTCATATTCTACACAGTGCAATTGAGATGAAATGAGATGACAGGAGGCATGCAGCCGAGAACATTCGAGAGAAAGGTGTCTGGCTTTTGCGCCGATGGTGTGCAAGTAGTTATAAAATGACCTTACACAACAGATAGAAATCGACCCATCAGCAAGGCGGAAAACACAATGACAATATTTCTGAAGATACAGTTGGGGATGGGTCAAACCGTACCACATTTTGGGGGGATGAACGGATGAACATCCATTTACAAGCTGTTTGATGGTGCTATTTGGATCTATTAGGAGGTTCACCAGGGATCACCAGTGCACCAGGTTTTTGACCCATAGCCACTTAGTTGCACTGTTGAACGCTATCACATCGACTCTCAGAGTGAAGGAAGTGAAGTCTCGCAAGAGCGAAGTTGCACGTGTCCATGCGCAGCATGCGCTGATAGCAGAGCTTCTTGAAATTGCCTTAAAGAAAATACATGAAACATATAACGCTTGCGAGTTGGCATTGACATTGACATGTACAAATAGACGGATTGCAAGCCCACACTCCATATACCTACAAATGAGGAAGAGCTTCGCATGGGACTGTGCGGAACAGTTCTCGAACCATGCTGACGTAATCACATAATCACACAAGAATCGTACAAATAGAACTGCCCAGCTTCACAACCTCAATACCTTAATAACGACATTCTAGTCTCTAGTCACTGTCAGTCCCAAAAATGTGACTCCCAACAAAAACTCCCCTTTGTCATACATTGTCCATTTATGTCACTACTGTATTTCAGGAAATCCTTATTCCAAGATCTCCTGTTTTGGAGGCCTTGTCGCTGGGTTGCGACCAGAGTCTCATTAGCTCGAAGTCCAGTCTCGCGCAGATCCCCTAGCACCTGCATGGCCCACGTCCATGCAGACGACGACGCTTCGGAGGTACTGAAGCTCCGCAGCACAGCACCGAAGGACACCACCGAAGCTTTCAAACCTCCGTTCAAGCTCAGCCCGGGCTTAAGGGAAATTTCTGAAATGGTGGGGGGTTTCAGAAATATAATTTTAAGTAGGGTATAACAAATATAAGATAAACTGTAGACCACCATAGACCAACCAGATCAACGATCTTATGTGGATATCATGATGGCCAATCTTGGCATATCTTGAATACCCTGTATCTTTTTTTTCTGGTCCATTCATAGGTAGCCACATGTATGACACAAAATGTTAAAGTACCCATCATTACTCATCCAAGGAAGACCTAGAGGTGGAAGGACAAGCCATCTGAATTGCAACTATGGCGTAAGGAATTTTGCGTAAGGAAACCATGCTAATATCAAACATCTTCCCGGTGAGGTTCCAAATTTTGGGTGAGCCAATTCCCATCCCATGGGGATCTACAGAGAATAGGGGGTCAACCCATGGGGGGCATAAAAACACCATGACGGGTTGAGAAAGGACCGTAAAACTCCACTAGTGAAGATAAGTCCATGCATACAATCTTTCGGCAATAAAAGCTCTAGACATCCACCATGCGGTGCCCATAAATTACAGGACTTGTCTTGAATTTCCGCGCAATACCATGACCATTAGATCTCAATCGGATCGTTCTACATCCCCAGATGGGCATGGACCAAAAAATGGCTGAATCTGCAAGCCCAGAAGCCTTGCAGTGCAGCTAGTAGGTGCAAACTCTCTGGCCACTGGGAGCCGCTCTCACAGCAAGAGATCACTGTGTTGCAAAGAACCACATCCTGACTGGGCTCTTGATTTTGCACTATCTGGTTGGTGGCCTGAAAGGATATAAAATGATATAAATATTCAGGTCAGATTGACAGTGGGATCATCATCCTGGGTTGGATGCAAAGACCATTTCAAACCACAAACCACTTCTGGGTAAACATATCGTAGGTCGCATGGTGCTTTGAATCTTCTCAGCCCCTCAAAGTGATCACCACCTCTACACACTGTAAAAAGCAGGTAAGAAAAGGAAGAAAAAAACTAGCATTTTCCTATATTGTCCATTTAATTCTTGTTTCTTAGTCCTAAGCATAAAACTACACAAATGCTTGTCATCCCAAATCTAACTCGAAAAGCTCGACTATTCCGGGATAGTCACCCCAATCCTAACCAGCATTCAGTGACGTCGCGAAGTGAGTGTTGTGATGATTTATCCAGAACTTCTCCCAGCATCCTTTTGAATGCACTTCTTGTCCAGAGATCGCAGAAGCTGCAGGGCCGAACTCCAATCTTGTCCTAGTTGGCAGTTTTAATTCTTCCAACGCAAGATACGCTTGTCAATTGCAAATCATCATCCCATTTTCAGGAATGTACGAATATGTGTTTAATCTATACATATATATAATTTCCCGTTTAGAAGCTGGGCCAGGGGGAAAAAAAAACTAAAACCAACAAGTATTACTCGTTATATCTCCAGTTATGTTTGCGATTCTCAACAACTTTCAGCAGGGATGGAACATGAAAAATCTCTTGATGAAAACATCAAGCAGTGACCCCTGATGGCTTTGCTCCAGGCTTTCAGCGCATCCTTCCATTCGGTCACCTCAGATCCATTCAGAAAAATGGTGTGGGTCTGTCTGAAAATGGTGGGGACCGCACCCAAGTAGCCATGTCAATAGGACATTATGATAAACCATGATATTTAGGCAATTGGATTTCGGAGGTGCCGCTATTTTTCAGGCAAATCCGCATCTGTTGAACCAGAAACACAGGAAGAGCAAACCACCAATATTTGGTTGAACCAAACAACATCTGAAGAACAGAAGGCCTAAGCTCACCATCTCAGATTTGGCAGTCACACATGGTCTTCCCAGTTGCAAGACATCACACCACCAGGTTACAACTAAGGCAAATAAACGGTATGTACAAGCCTATGTGCAACCAACAATAGTGCGAGTACCAGCAGAATTGGCTTTGTCCAAAAAAGAGGAATGCGTACCCTAATCTTTGTACTACAATAGACCATTCAGAGCAGAGGTTTTTTTCGGGTACAGTACCTCCTTTTAGGCATGAAATGAAACCAGCGATATTCTGGATAAGTTACGATCAATCCCACTTTCTTACCATCGTCCAGTAGATGATTTCTCAAAGATGGACAGATATATCAGATATCAACCATGCGACCATGCATTACATTTTTTTATCTTTCAGCATCATTTATGGACTTGCTCGGCCTCGTCCCCATAAACTTGGATTTGCTTAAGGAACTCTACAGATTCCCCAACTAGTGGGTTTGCAATAAGCCAAATCATCGACACACCGCACATCCAAGATAGTCAATATATGTCCCAGCTCTAAACCTCCATTGATACTGGATTGTCCTATATTTTCCCATGATTTTCCCATTAAACCTTTTGGATCAGCAACCCTCCCATCCCACACCTCCCGTCGAGGTGAATTCAACATGCCATGGCCGGCGTCCTGCGCATGGTGCTGACCCTCCAAATGTACCACAGATAGCATGTGTAATATGTTGCCTCTGATGTTTGATGTATTTTATATGTAATTATAGTATATATATATATATTGTATATATTGCGTATATTTGTTATCGAGTTATGAATTGAATCGATAACTTTATTCGTGAGCCATACGATGGTACTGCTTCGTTCTATTAGAACTTGCTCATTGGCTTTGTGCCAACAATACAGAGACACGCAAGGATACAGCGCGCATTTATCCAAATGAAATAAAGCACGTAGCATCACTACACCACTGAGACACCAGCTGTGATGACTCCCCTGATTACTTGGGCTTTGAACATCCGCAGCCACGACCTCAAAGACCTTTCATTCATGATTACAGTGGAGGAAGGGAAACACACAAATAAATATGTTTATGTAAATAACCCAACTTATTGATCATTCAAGCATCTCAGTTATCTATGTAGTCCGCATAATGCACCATTTACAAACATGAGTATATCATTCTTGCAAACAAACTATGCTGAAGGATTCATAAGCATCGATCGTAGTGATTTCCTTGCACTTCGCCCACATGCGGATGGCTCAAAGGTCCAAAGTTGCACCCCAAAACTGGCCAGACGATCGGTTTCACCAACTTATTAGAATACCAAAAACCATCTGACCATCTGAGATGAAAATTCCCAGGATCAACATGGGACACTCACCGTGGAGCCAGAAATCTCTCCTGCACCTCGTTCCGCGAATGTCGGATGGCGGCGCCCAGGACTTGAGCCCGGACTTGGCCGGAAGTCGAAAACTGGAGTGATATCGTTGTCAGAAAACCATGGTGTTTTTTACCAAATTGATACATAACTTCAGGATTTTTCAAAATATCCCTTGAATCGATATAAATCACTCCAGTCAAGGCTGGTGGATTAATCCACAAACTAAATCAAACTATAGCGGGTATAGCAGGCCTATAATGGGACAAAAATACCATAGCCCCAACTCTGACTGATGGCAAATATTGAAGTTGAAGCCTGAGGCCCCAAACAGAAGGTTTTGAATGAGATTGACGTGAGTTTCTTCTAACAATGGGGGCACTCTCAAACACTATATATGGTCTATATAAGTCTAAGATCTAAGATGGTCCATATTGATTGGAATATTTCTGTAGGAAAGACTGTTGCTTCAGCCCCCTCCCCATAGTTTTGAATTCACACAAAAGATACAGCAAAGTGAGTGGGTAAGGCAGAGGTCAGTGAGCCTTTCCACCTTCCAAGTGTCTTTGAAGCTGTAATACCTCAGCTTTCGACATCAAGAGAGTCTGGGTCAAAAATCAAGTGCATCAAGGCTCGAACTGGGACTTGAGATGGTCGATTCCAATACGTCACCAAGATCTGTGCATAGAAAAGGTGCTGAAAAATCTTGATCCACAAGAGTAACCCATGGTGTCTTGGGCTGGCGGCTTTGAATCCCAGAACCCCCTTATGAAGTCTGATGAAGTCGGGACTATCCCCTGCAATCCAAAGCGGGAACCCCACGAACCACAGGTAGATATTCCTATTTCCCCTATTCAAATGCCAAATATGTCATTTTTGGATCCATAGTATCTTCATGATTGCTGGTTCTACCCCTCTATACCCGTCTACAGCCCCATTTTTGGTGACTATCCTCACCCCAAATGCCCTATGGCGGCTCCAGGGCGCCGCACGCCATACAAGCCAATGAAGGAACCCAGGAGTGAGACCATGGCACACAGGCCCTGGGAGTTCACCGGCGACTGGGACTGAGCCTATCAACCACTCAAAATTGGAAATGAATCAAGGAAAGAAGGCATATGTTATATGATTTACTATATTTCTACTATATGTCCATTCTATTTCTGCCAATATGTGCAACAAACGATGGAAATACGCCAGTGCACAATTAGGTTTCACTGTCCCTCTGATGACCCTCCTGTGATCTTGGTGTTTGCCTGCAGAGCTATACACGGAGTGATACCACAGGAGCGAATTGTACAGAACACTGGAGAGAATTGAGAGAATGCTACATTAGTAAATAGCAACACCTATGAATTCAGCGGTCAAGGGTGAAGGTATCAAGTTCTATTACACAAAAACGCAAATATGTCAGATCGGGTCTGAAACCTATCGATTTACAGATGTCCGCAGATTTATCAACCGATAATATTCCCACATCCAGCCGTGTCTGCACTTCCCAGGCTCCCAGCATAGCAGCAAAGAATGACGAAGACCACTTGACCTGGGAAAAAAAGGGTTTCTGCAAAGACCACTGAGCTGGATTCGGCCATCCCAAGCCAAATTGTAAACCATATTTTTGGATATTTTTGGGAGGATTCTATGGCCAAGGTTGGGATGATTCCATATGATTCCCAGATTCATGGCAATCTTACGGACCTTGGTGGGCCACTGAGAATGCTTTCAATGTTGCCACTAGAGTGATACAAGAACCTACTGCAGAACCAATGCAAAGGTCTGCTGAAAAGGAATGTGGGTCAACTGTCCTATTTTTGGGGGATGAAGAACAACTCAAGAAAGGAAGAATTCACCATCAAAATCTGATTTGGGATCCAGAATGCAATTTTCTGGCCATTTCCACAAGAAAAAATCTGTCCATCTTCAGTTTTTGGAATCTGAAAGATTAACTCTAAAACAAACAATAGTCCCAAACTGGAAACTTGTTGGAGCTTCTTACAGATCTTTTTGGATAATTCTCTGGGCTCGGGTCATGACACATGTGATCTACTGCGGCTGAACATGTGATGTAATTACTGACGATTTGACCTGGTGTAGCAAGTGAACATGGGCCCAATTTACAAGTCCCATCATGGTCATTCCAGCTTGCCTATCCATATTTCATAATATCAGTACATATCACTACATAGCTATCCGGATTTTAAAGGGTACCCTCCGGTCATGAAATGCCTCCATGTATAAGGGGTTTCCATGAATTTCCCATTGCCATGTTTGATTACCGAAGGATAAACTTCCCGTGAAATCTCATATTTCCTCCAACCCTTCGGCACCGAGCATACATCCCGGCAGGCCAAGTGGCATTCAATGGTCGTTTCGAAGTAACATGCGAAGGACATCAAGACCCTCTGCACTTTGGCTTTATCTACCTGACTGCTGAGGTGAGCATGGGTGCATTCCATTTGATCCTGGTCAGTTAAGAACGGCTCTCTCACGGATTCTGACAAGCCCCAAGGTAGAAAGGGACGTTTATAAGCTCCGAAAGAATCATCAAGATGATTCAACAGGGCTTTTGAACAGCATCTTAATTCAACATAATTCAACTGCTTCCTATTCACGGCAAGCTGGGTGTCCCAACAGGATTCTGACAGACAAAGTCATCCTTCTTCTCCACCTGCCGGGAACTGCCAGGGTTGTGTGGCCCACATATAAACCTACCTGGTCTGAAGAAAGGCACTGCAAAGTTGTGACTTAGAACTTAGCCTGAATTTGCACCAAAGATAGATAGATAGATAGATAGATAGATAGATAGATAGATAGATAGATAGATAGATAGATAGATAGATAGAGAGATAGATAGAGATAGATAGAGATAGATAGAGATAGATAGAGATAGATAGAGATAGATAGAGATAGANNNGATGGATAGATGGATAGATGGATAGATGGATAGATGGATAGATGGATAGATGGATAGATGGATAGATGGATAGATAGATAGATTGATAGATAGATAGATAGAATAGATAGATAGAATAGATAGAGAGATAGATAGAGAGCTGGATAGATGGATAGATGGATAGATAGGAAGATAGGAAGATAGATAAACGATAGATAAACGATAGATAGAGAGATGGATAGATGGATAGATAGGTAGATAGATAGACAAATAGATAGAGAGAGATAGATCCTCACAAATTAAAACACGTGATACAGGACAAGTTTGCAAAGCCTCATCCTATAACTTTTTTGCAAAGGAGGGTCCGGTAGCTCTTGAAAAACACCTGAAACAGCCCAAAAACAAACCTGCTGTAGGCTGGTCTGGTTGCATGACCAAAACAACAAGTGGATCTATGGCCGGTTATGGCCGACAAAACATCTTTGACGCGCATTTACCCATGCTTATCCTACAAATTTCCTATGCAATCCTGCTTTGGACACTTCTGAGATAGTTAACGCCGTCTCCGCAAAGTCTGCGTGCCTCCCTACAAGTTGTATATCTCCAGTGAGAGCACAACCTCCCGACTGCGCAGTCGACTCTGCATGATAGATGTGAACTGAAACTGCACCGACAGCTGCACTATGCTGCACCATCATTAGCAAAGCCATGATTGCTTCTAGTGCTGCCATTAAGGTAGACACCTCAGCCAGCACCTCGTGCAAACATTATCGCCACTGAACTTTAAGAACAGAAATGGAGGCACGCTAAATCCAAAATGCATAATAAACTAAATAAATCCTGCACAGAGAATGTGTACATGTGAAGCTCCAGAAGCGTAATTTTCATCCAGAGTCACATTACTGAGCAAAATATACAGTACATATTCGAGTTAGTCTCAAAGTTGGGTATCCGAGCCGTGGATTTTCCTTCAACAACAACCCATTTTGGCTGATCTGGGGGTCCACCCAACTTTCGGAAACCCCCACATTGAAACAGGCTCCCGAAGAGATCAGCACCTCATTAGAAGGAGAACTGAGCAAAATGCCTGAGGCATCTCGGAGATTTCTGCCAGCTGGTGCTGAGACATTTGCCAACTCACGGTCTGACATAATGAGTTGGTTGCAAGTGCCAGCTGTCAAAAGGCTGAGAGGAAAATTCAGGGAATATGTCAATATTGTCTGCAAATGGAAGCTTTGCAGAAAGCAGCAATGATGGTAGAGGACTGAGTTGGGGATTGGGAAGTCCATGATTTTGGGGCAAAGCAAGCAATATCAGGCCGGCATCGTCTGAGGCCTATCTGAATTCAGTGAACACATAGTTTTATGAAATGGATTGCACTCAAACATATACGTAGAGTGCACATTCCGTGTTTTGACGGCTCTCGAGTTTTTTACCATCTGCTTGGTTGGCCCCTGTTGAAATACCTTCCATCCTACTTACAAGTGGTATTATAACGCACTTCCCCAGATGTTTCCCAATTATTACGCTCAACATGACGGGTTTTCTAAGCTTTTGTTGGTAGAGGTCCCCATCTTGGATCATGGACCCATCCTACTCTGGAACCTTCCTACCTTTCAATTCTTGATATGTATGCCCATTTTTGTTGGCAAAGCACTGCAAAACAAATGATTTAGCAGCAGAATACCCGGAGACGATCCACCCCTACGAGGGCCTGAGAGTAACGCACAATTAAGCCGTGGACGGAGTGAATTAATTGTGCGGCTAACGGATCAAATTCAATTGCAACCCTTTTTGAGTTCGCTCTCTGCCCACGACAGGGAGGCAGAGAGTGGAACGACCTTTGGGGCCAAACCAGTTATCGAAGGAACAGCGTCCAACATATCTTGAGTTTAGCCGGTGCAATGCCCTTCAAGGGGCGGATATTCGCTGGCTTCACACAACTTGTTTTTCAGCTTGACTTAGATCCGATCCTTCGCTCAACTGTAGTTTTCTGGCATGCACTGCGTTTCCTATGTGATGACCCCGTGGCAGATCACTTGANTTGTTTTTCAGCTTGACTTAGATCCGATCCTTCGCTCAACTGTAGTTTTCTGGCATGCACTGCGTTTCCTATGTGATGACCCCGTGGCAGATCACTTGATGGCTCAGACCACAGGCCTGCCAGCCCAGTCCGTAGGACTTTGCAGGGGAAACCCTGACGTTGTGTTTGTGGGT